>DWLI01000532.1:0-20709 GCA_018249915.1 Cecropterus dorantes dorantes | reverse complement strand
TCAGATAGAACTTATGTTCTACATGAACTTACTTACAGATGTCCATGGGCGGCAGTGACCACATACCATCAGGTGGACTGCATACTCGTTTTCTACTTCAATATTATATAAAAAAGCACATTTTCTGGCAAATACATACATAAGTCAGTATAGTTTTTGTTTAGTAAGCCGTCACTGTTATGTAAACATGAATCTTGGTTTGGAGACCGCGGATTGGTACTACGCTGTTTACGTCACCGAATATTATTTATTTAAACAATAGAATATGTAGTGAGATTAAGTTTTTATGACAGTGTCAAGCTATTTGGTTTAAGTGGCCATTGTTTGTGAATAATTGTTGATGAACTGACTTGCCTTGATAATTACTTCTTGTTTAATGTTTCCATCCTTCGCCTTTCCGGACAATTTTCGCATTTTACACTTTGCAAATAAACTACACTTACGTAAGGTGGTACAAACTAGTCTTAAAGGTAGTAAGGCATAGACAATATAGAAGGAACTTTATGAGGGTAGGTACTTATAGTTTTGTTAAGCAAGTGCAACAGTGGCCGTCGGCGAAAATAAAATGTCGGCTATTCCTTGAAATTTATTCTCACCATATAATAAGGGAGAGGTCCGAAATAAAGATACTCCAAAATTATCGACAACAGAATGTCCTCCCGTTTAAAGATTTCTTATCTATGCTAAGGGTAGGTAAGAAGCTCACACTAACACACTAACTGCGGAGGTTAGACCGCACCACCTCCCTCCCTCTACGTACGATCATCAAGAACTCCTATATTTCTGGGATAGTAAAGATATTATAGATGTTCTAACCATCAAGCGAATTTTATACTCGTTAATCCCTTAATCTTCTTTTAAAAGCAAAAAAAATATTTTTCACTACCATTGAAAAGGTTCTTATAAGGTCTTCTTGAACAATATATTGATTAATTAGCAATGGATAAGTGCCATATAATGTCATTTGTTTGCCTTTAATGTCGTGCAGGCTTATTATAATTCAATCCTGACACGAGAGTCAGTGCGTCAGCTTAACATTAGAATTAATCAGCAAGCGAATAATACCTATTCTAATAAGCAATGGTGTTGAGATCATATGTTTATACGTATTTTAATTTGTGTTGCTTAGTTAATACTGATTTTATTATACTGTGTCCCTCTTCAGTAACATGTTTTTCTCTATTTTCGTAAGTCTGATATACTCCGGGGTTGTTTTTAGGCTATGTACACATGAAAACATTGAATTTCGATTTCTGGAAAGATTTACTGATTTGCGTTGTCCACGACAGGCCTGTGGATAGGAATTACTACAAAAATAAGAAGTTTATTCCTCCTTTGGCACAATCGAAAATTTCTTATTACCCCTCTACTATTGAACTTACGATTTCTTTGTATACCTTATTATGTTCTTGCGTTATTCAGTTTTTTATCTGTTCAATGTTCGTTATCGGAGTACCGCATCGATATTGTAGGAGATTAAAGTGACTATAATATTTCTGTACATATGTCGTGTTTTGTTTCAGACTTTTTTTATAATATAGAAGTAGCAAATAAGCATGCTGCTCATATGATGGGAAGTGGCCACTGTCGCCCATAGACACCTTTAATCAACCCCGGATAAGATTAAAGCCTTGCCTGATGCTAGTCCCAAATAACTGAACACTTGTTGGAGTACCTTGAAAGACTAAGTTACATGACCACAAATAATAAGGTTCATACGTCTTTCTTACCACATTCTTCAAACCCCAACACAGAAACGCTTAACACTGCTGTACTCGGTAAGAAATATTCTTAATCCTAAATGTTCATAAAATTACACACACAAAAAATCCAAATAAACCGACGTATAAATTTATAATTCAAATTTCCGTTTGGGAATTAAATCTGAGGCCACAATCATATTCGAGTAATATCATATGTGATGGTGGCACCATACCACTGTGCTTTTAATGGCGCTACATTAATCATTTAAATAATTTTGACGCAATATCTAAAGATTTGATTATAATTTAAAATTATGTTAAGTATTTCCCATGAATATTAATATTTTGTCGTTTCAAAATGTACTTAAGTATTTTTTAAATGTAGTCCGTTAATTAACTATGTAGCTATAATTGGAATTATTAACTATAATTATTATGACAGATAAAATAGATAAGTGTCTACGTATTCACATAAATTAATAAATATTAGGTAATTATTAAGTTTTTACGGAACATTTTTATTTATTCTTGCGATAAAATATATATTTAACTAACAAAAAGCAACAAAATCGTAATCTTTTAGACTATCAAGGTAGATAAAAATATACTGTGATTGTAAATGAAAAATAAAGTTAAAGTATTCCAATTCCGCATTGAAAAATATATATCTTTCATTTGTTTAAGTAAATAAATATGTGTAAGCAACTTCATATAGAGCAAGGGTTCTAAATGAAGTGAATCACAAATTCATTGCTACTTCATATGAAAGTGAGTCGAAAACCACACCCTTCCAACGAAACGCAAGAACTGCTTCACGCTAGAAATAGGTGTGCCACCTCTCTGTCTCTGGACGTATCATTTTCTTCATTCTAATGTTGTAAAACTATGAATGGGATCATTTTAATGTTTGAAATATTTTTTGGAATATTATGTTTGTGTGAGATTCTTTGATGTAGTAGTTACAAAACAACACACGACGATAAAAACAAAATTCATACTTTATGATCAGTGAATTCAATCGATGTCATTTATTGCTGTTCGAATTAAATGACGTTTGACTAAGATATTAAATAAATAGAATTAGCTAGTTCTGAAATAAATCGGACACATTGCAAAGTCGTCTCTACCTTGAAACCGGTACCTGTTCACGTGTAGTGTCGATATACTTGCGTGTCTCAGTCGATATTCTAATGAGATCCAGTTTTGATTGCACTGGGCGACACGTACTCTAAATTACAAGTAACTCGAGAAGCGTGAACGATTGTAAGTGGCAACGACTCAATGAAACAAATAAGGCTGCTTTTGACAACGTATTTATTGCGAAAACCTTAACTACACATAAATTAACATCTCTACTATGCACAATATAAATATTGAATTTGTAAACGTACGAGTAGAAATTTGATTGTTACATAGGAATCATATACAGTACAAAATTGTTACATATTTCAACAATATTTTAAGGCAATCTCATATCACATTGCTCGTTTCACGGAACGCATACATAATATTATAGGTACAAGTAAATAAATATGCAATAATGTGTATCAGACTGTTCTGTGCAGTGACGAGGGTCTTCTGGCACACTTGTTAATGAAATTACTGAAGTCGAAAATCATACAAACATCATTATGTCGAAATGCGAATTGAATGCTTTATTTTGTTGTGAATTAGGGCATGATACGAGTATGCAAATCTACGTTATCACTAGTATATAAATCACTATCATAAAATACATTCCTTTGTTTTGTGAATTATATAAAAGTGTTATTATGTGCAAGACGAAAAAGGTAAACGTACAGATTGTTCTTTGCTATCGAACTTAGTATTCGGTACTCCAGTAACATTATGAACAAGCGTGCATTATAACGAGAGCATCCTGGCACTGTCGTATAGAAAATAATTCTCTACAACTAAACATTATTGCAACAATTACAACTATCAATCTCAATAATTACTTATTCATCATAATAATATTTATTTCCTACAAAATTAATTTAAATTGACTATTTTATTATTATGCTAAAATTGATAAGGCAGGTCGAGTAGACGACGGGAGAACATCGCTGCTAAAAATTATTAAGTTCATTCATAATAATATAGCAAGTTTAAAATCGAAATATAGATCGGCGCCTAACAAGATACGTACGAATGTGCCTATAAAATAATAAATTGTCATTTCTGTAAAAGACTGGTCCTTGTAAAGTTTGCTCAATAAAAAAATATAATCCTGCTTGTAACTTGTGCTACATACTATTCGTTTATTATATGATAAGGCACACACTATTTGACACTTCTACCAACAATTACTACTAACAGTAATAAATAAGTACCCATGACTCTATCCAACTCATTGGTTAAGTACATTTTTCGTATAATAATATTTTTATAAAGATTTTATACTCTTTTCTGTGAAAAACATGTAATATTTTTACAACATCAACAATATACCGTCTATATTAATACTAGAATATAATGAAAACATTATGCCGGTGCGAACATTAAGCCAATACTTATAAAACATTTCTCAGGATACTTCTTTCAGGGATCCCTAAACTTTAAACAACAATTTGGGAATATTTGTTAACCATAAGGTAGATATTGAACGAACACGTTAAATATAGTTTTAACCTTACGTTGTTAATCTTTATCACTGATCACGCTTTAAGTTTGTGAAATATAAACCCCCAAACTAAATTTCCTTTTAAACTAATTACCCAAGACACCACGCACGTCCAAATGCCTCAACATAAAGTATTAGCCCGTATTATGTGAAAGTATTTCTTAATCTTCACTAACGATGAATAATGTATAATGTATAGTAATCACGGCGCGTTATGAATGCACCAATTGAAAGTACTGATGTGGTCAGAGTCATGAGGGAAAATGCTCGCCGTGTTGAGGCGTTTACTGCACATGCGATTGATGAGGAAACGAAAGGCGACGTTGCCGACAACGGACAATTAAACCCTCAATGTTATTCTTTGAACTACTTCTATTTCTTTCCTATCCCCAAAGCATTTACATTATACTGTAGTTTAGGTATAACTGAATCGAAATTGAATGGAGTTTATATTACCTCTGATCACTGACGATACTCGGCGATCGTAAGCTTTTGCAAAGGTGAAAATAGAAGCAGAAGATGCCCACAGAACTAAAGTGACGATGGGAGCGAATCACTACGTATAAACGATTTCTTGCACTCCACACGTAGTTTCCCACGACGTCGATTCAAACCAACAATATGTCGCTGCGTGTGACAGACGCAGCGCCGTACCGCCGCGGGAAAGCGCCGGTGTCACAAAAAATGACGAGTTTTTCAGTAGCGAGTGCAACATTGAACAATAGGAAGAAACTCCCCACACTCCCCAGACGAGTTCGCATCGTGTGTCGGCCGCTTTCCAACCACGCGCAGGCGTGATAATTGTCGCTGCGGATAACCATCATTTGCATTGTTCACGAACTGGAGAAAATTAATCGCTCCACATACAATCGATCCGCCAAAGAAATCCATCGTTATGCTGTTAAAGGACAGATCGATAGTACACCTGACGAAATCGTACCAAAATTGATGCCAGTACGTTATAAAGATAGAGAAACGTTTCATCTTCTGATCACACTATTAGTTTAGTTCACCGGGTGATGTGTTTCACACATTAGCGAGTCCGCCGGATCGGCGCCGGCTACACAAGACGTTCACGTTTTTTCGTTCGCACAGCGATCTTTACGAAACAGATTTGGCGTTACACACCCTAGTATTAAAAACACTTCGTTAAGCATCAACATGGTACTAGGCGGCACCGGCTTCCTGCTTTTGTTGGATAATGGACTCCCATTGCGCTATAAGACGAGTGGAACTGGGAGCGAGGAACTCCTGTCCGGGGCCAAGCTCGCAGAGCTCGGCTAAGGACTTCGCCGGCTTTAAGCTTCCCAAGGAGTCGTGGCCAGAGCTATTCCTCGGTGAAGGCGATCGCAGATCCTCATTGAGCGCCTCGTACAGCTCACCTATCGATTTCGTTGGCTTTAGTTTTCCAGGCATTGGGATTTCTTCATCCTCAGACTCGGAGCTGGTCTCGTTGTCGCTCAACTCGATGTCGAACGGCTTCTGCTTCTTTCTCATACGCTTTAACTCATGTTCTCTATCTTTCATTTCTCTCAGTTCTTTTTGTATCTTTTCTTCAACTGGGACGTAACCTTTTCGCATGGGCTTTCCCTCAGCTGTTCGCGTGATCATTACCGGCGCAATCACAGGAGACACGACCGGCGCGATGGGGGACGGAGTGAAGGCAAGCGGCGCTGCTATGGCGGAGGGCGGTGTCGTGGACACCGGCGACGTGACCGGCAGCTTGCCCTTGTTTGCAATAAACCGTTGCATGATGCCTTTTGTTCCGGTTTGTGGAGTAAATCGACGAGTGTAGCCATTTGTATTAAGAGATGCTGGCGTGGTCGGCGGCGACGGCGTGATTGGTCCCATTAGATGAGACGTGGAGACCGCCCTGTTGAGGGTCTTCTGTGGTTTCTCCCCTGCATCTCCGTTCACGTGGCCATTCTGTTTATTGACGTCTATCGTTGATTCTGACAGAAGCCTATTGATTCTGAAGTGTCCCTCTTTAAACTCACGTTCTCTCTCAGTTACCTCAATGATCTCCCTTTGGATCCTTGACAGGGGATCCTCTCTCAGCAATGACTGAAATGAATGAAAAACACGAATATATAAATACTGCCTCCATTTAAATATACCAATACCTGCTAAGCATATTTTTATGACAAAAACGAATAAACTAGAATAGTAGGTACTTGTTTTAGTGTTTATACCTGCAACGCACTGGTTTCCATTGACCTTAAGAGATACGAGAACCTATGACACAGATCGCAATAAACGAGTCTATTTTTATTCAGCAGGCTACACCTTATTGGATTCTAGATAGGTACATTACAAAGTACGAGTAATAAATGAGCGTTCTTATCTGTCAGCAGGTATTCGCCTTATAAAAATACTTGCAAGTCGTGACCGTTATGTTGTTCCACAACCTTATATTAATACTATATCTGGTTTATAATGTAACGATGACGGTAAATAAATATGAGTCATGGAGATTAATCATTAAGTTTTATAATTCTGGAAATGTGTTCCAGTTCCAACAAATCACTTCCTATAAGCGACATTCTAGCCAAATATTCATCTCAACGTCGTTAACTGTTCACGTATTTAATTCTATTGACCGATTTACTTTCATTCGGCTGCGAGTTAGATCGAATTATAATGACCGACTCAGCAGTTTTTTTGTCGGCCAGTCAAATGGAGGTCAGGCGGTCCGCACATTCGTGCAAAATGCGCATCTACCTACGTCGGCGGGATCTCGGGCACGGGGCACCGCGCGGCCGACGCTGAAACCACAGCTGGTCACTTTCATTCACGCAATGTTCTCTTGAAACCTTAATACTTGAAACTAGCGGTCGGCGTGTGGTGTGACCTTACCGAGCCGTGGACATGCTTTTTGTTATACCCCCATATATGCTATGCAGTACTATGCACTACGTATGCTCGCCGTGGCCGCGTCTATTTGCTCTCGCACGGTTGTTTAAAACGTGCCACGGAGCTGTAAAAATTACGACGAAGCTTTACTTATCGCGTTTTGAGTAAATATTACCCTACTTTAGTGTTTCGGTTAACCTTTTATTATACTCGAAAGCTTAAATCTATCAAAATAATACATCCGATGTAGCTAAGATAGTTTCCTAATCTTTGGCATCTGTGTAATGTTTTAAGTTATCAGGCGTCGATTACGTGCTTCAATTACGGCTGAAAGTGTAGGTAAAATACAAATTCCAATATGTGGATAAAGAATATCTCTTTATTAACCGTACTTATACACAAGTGTTCTGATAGATTAAGTTGAAACAATCGATATGAACATTTATTAGCGACGTGGATACCTACAGATAAGACATGACCACTCATTTGTTATTGCAAGAATGTTCGATGGCAATAAATAAAAATATAATATCTAAGATAATCTATCGCAGGTAGCGTTATCAGTATAACAGTACATGTAGTGGCCGGTGTGACCGTATGGCGAGCCGGGCGGCGCGCTTAGCTCGGGGCCCGTAAAAAGCTTTCTACCGGCTGGGACCGCACATTTCCAAACTCGCTCATTGTTTGCCGCGCTCGGTACCCAGAACCGGCGCACGAGCGACCGCCTGCGCCTGCAGACGTCGTCGGTGTGGACGTGAACCGTATCCCGAGCCGACGACCTACGAACTCACGATTAGAATCGCAGGACCCGCAACGAGAGCGTCCGATCATAAATTGGAGCACCGCATTCCGATTAGAAACTGTATGTACTCACTTCACCCATAGTGAAAACTCGAAGAACAATCCGAACGGGAAGGAAGTCGAAACTGAGGCACTAAACTTCACGATACACACATCACGGCACCGACACCTGCCACGGTCGTAGAACAATTGGCGGAGCGCGGCGAGTGGCGGGACGCGCGTCGGCGGCCGGTCGCGGGCTAACGTCCTCTGCTCTGCAGTCTGCCGTATCACCTCGCTCGTCTAATTGGCGCGAGAGAGAGGGGTAGAATTACCTGTGTAAAAGAGAAAGGGGCATAAAACATACACCTGGTGCTGTTTTGCCGACACGGCACCTCGTGCTGTTACCGCGCCGCCATACGGGCACGCGTTTGAAACTCGAGCGCGGATGTACGCCCCGCTGCCTGCGAAAGGGATTCAGGCAGGAAGAGGGCTGTTTTGGGAACCCACAGGGACCCATATCTAGTTTAAACATAAACCATGTGTGACGAATTACAACGTACAACGGTTGAACAGTAATTTCCAATAACCTTCTTTGTTATGATTAATTCCAATAAATTTTAATACTGTATTTATTGCTAGGTTATTCATAAAATAAACTTTGGAATGACTTTTAATTAGGAAAATATTTCTTATCATTATTACAATTCAAATTTTGCTTATTATTCCAATCAGAGGGAATGTTTTGTTTAAAATCTTATTTGATTGCTATACTAGTATTATTAGGCGTTTTTTAAACATGAAAGGAAACGTTTAAAATTTATACGAATTAAATTAAATACATCTCATTCTAAAAAAATATACGAGATTGTAGCATATTATGACAGAGGCTTGTGATTTAAACTATAATGAAGTGAATGCGAAGTTAATTAAACAATCTAGTTCGAGTTTTATCTAATTAATAATAACTATAAGCAATAGGTATTTAATACGATCTTTTACGCTGTTATTTTCACTTATAATTTAATACTTACAAATAATTAATTAACGTGTACTTAGCCATTAAAATGAGCATCGTAACGGCGCACTTGTCCATAGTGTTTAATATTTATAGTGTGAAAAAATATTTAGGTAAAAAATTATGGTAACTAAACTGTACTAATTTTAATAATGACTTAACGAAACCTTAATCTCATCCGCACGTTTCGGAGGACTAGTGTATTAAAACCCTCTCACTTTAAGACCCGCGACCGGCAGGGAACTATAATGGGTTGACGAAACACATAAATAACACTAGTGATTAATAACTAACCGAAATCTTGAGAATGTGAATTTTTGAGTAGGTTTACATTGTATAGTAATCTAATAATGTTTAAGGGTTTTCAATTTTTTTATGTTATAATATTCTGTGCTCAACTGAGCTTAATGGGAGGTCAACCAGACATTTTGCTTCCCATTAGGTCCAACTCGAAGCGCCGTTTATACATATGTTTTATTTAAGAATACAGCAGTGCTTACACTATGTTCATAAGGTAAAAATGATTATGAAGTGTAACTCCAAAGGTTCTGCTAATTTTCTTTTGGCTTAACACACTACTATTATAATGATGAAAGTCTGAACCAACTATTGTTGTGCTATTCCATTATTTCCGTCAAAAATAAGGTAATAAATGACACACCATAACTCACATGAGAAACATCAGTATAATCAACATTTAAGTATTACATGAGAGTGTCCTTACCATCCATAGCAAATGATTTAACTAACCCTAACTATAATCTACTGACTAAATCTTAAATACGCTATTAATTTAAAAATAAATTGTACTTAATAGCACACTTCACAAGATACAAGTCCAAATATTAATTGTACTCTAAATTACTTAAAACAACGTAATCTATATAATAGCTACACTCAATCACTAGAGTACTTTTTATAACATGAAAATGTATTGATAGATATTACAAAAATAAGTTATTTTATACTTGTATAAAAAGTATACAGAAAAAACTGGCTTAAAGTGTAATATTCTATGATGAATTGCGGTGTCCTGATTTAGTTACATCCTGTTAAATATTTAACTAAGTTCTAGGGATTGTCTTTAAGGTCTAACTTTTGTACTAAGGTAGAAACTCTGTCATAAGTAAAATAATCAGGAAAACACAATAAATATAGTACATAGTCTGCAAACACCTGAATTCCTGTGACATCACTTATTTAGTCTCACTAATGTAAATATAACAAAGTGAGTGAAATAACCACTACAATCATTTACATCATGAATATTGTTATGACAGTAATTATTAACTTCTGAATATTTACATGAAAATGTTAATACAAATAATGAATTTTTTTAAATATGAATATTTAAAGTAGTAGTAGTAACCTCTATCTTTGATCTATTAATCATCACCATCAACAAAACCCACATAATTAGCTAGAGTTATAAGATTGACTAGAAAATTTTAAAATTTGAATTTTAAACTCTATATTATCTCTATATCATGTGAATTGAGTTGTTTCTAATTTTAAAGTCAAAGACTTCAATGGTGTCTTTGGTACGTCCATGTGGCTTATTCTAAGGTGCCGGGACAGGTCACTGGCTCTGAAGAATCCTCTAGAACAATGTTGACAGACATATGGGGTGTGGTTGGTGTGCTGCTTCAACAGATGAAACTCCAGCATTGTAGCAGTTGGGAATGTTTTAGTGCATTCTCCTATTGAACATTTAAATTTAGCTGAATTCTCATGTTTGAACAGCATGTGGTGGGCGAGACAGCGCTTCAGAGCAAAGGCGGCGTTACATATTTCACACACAAAAGGCTTTTCTCCTGTATGTTTCCTCATGTGTACTTCCAAATCTGAAAATGTTTTTAAACATATGGAACACTTCCCAGATTTTTCTGAATGAACTCTCTTTATATGAGTCTTCAGATTTCCTTTCATATTGAAAGCCATACCACATATAGTGCAAAAGTTCTGCTTTCCTTTAGTATGGAGATCTACATGCACGTTCAGAGCAGTACGACTCTTCAGCAACTTGGGGCATAAGTGGCATTGAAAGTTTCTTTCATCACTGTGCACACTTTGGTGTTTCCGGACCAGGTTACTGTCTGCAAACTTCCTACCACACGTGGCACATGCGTATGGTTTCTCTCCAGTGTGCGTGCGCCGATGTCTGATCATTGAGGCTATTTGCCTAAACTTCTTTGGACAGTACTGACATACATAAGGTTGTTCGCCCGTATGAACTCTTAGATGAGTTATTATATCATTCTTCCTATAGAAACTGTTTCCACACATCTCGCAAATAAACTTGCGTTCTCTTTTTGAATGAAATGTCTCGAAATGTCTCTTCAGTGATCCCCGAGTTCGAAATGGAGATTTGCAAACCTCGCAGGAGAATGGTTTTTCACCAGTGTGGATGCGAATGTGAGTCTCCAGGGCTGAAGGGCTGGTGGCTACGAGTCCACATATAACACATTGAACTGGTCCAATTTTATTTCTACCAACTTTAATTTTGTTATCTCCCACTGTCCTCTTTTTGCGCCTTTTCGGAGCGGTAGGTTGTGGGTCGCTGATCGTGTCTTCGGTAGAATTTTTTGGTGAATGATCCGAGAAGTCATTATGATAGTCGGTTGAATCGAAATCGGTCTTTACATCTTCATCTTCTTTAGTTTGAGCATTGCAGTACCGGCTCCCAGAAAAACATCGTAAAGCTTTGTCAGAAGCTTCACATTTCATTACAAACTGGTAGCACGCGCATAGTTCTTTCACACAGCCATCGCACAGCAGGCTCGGGAGCCCGTCGTCTTCAGTTATAGTCACTGTAACGAGCTGCATAATTTTCATGCTGTGTTGAATATTATCACTTCCTTTGTTGAAAATTGATATTGTACCAGTTTTTGAGAGGCAAATTCTACATAATAAGGGATCCATCATCAAAATATAACCAGTTTAATTCAGGAACTTAGAAAATTCCAAGTATTTACGAGAAAAATGATATTGAATATTTTTATACTATTGTTTACAGTCACAATCACAAAACTCGTCCAAAATTAATTTTGTCTATTCTTAAATATTGTCTTTGACCATGACAAGTGTCACAGCATATAAAACAACCGACAAGCTGGTTACAAACAATGTAGAGAATAAGAATTTAGTGTTGACTTATTTAAGTAACTTTTAACTGGTTTTAATTTTTGGAAAGAACGGTGTTATGAGCTCTTCTGCTCTCTTCATCGTACGATGGTTACGTTTTTGATTTCAGCAAGTTTCATGCTTAATATTATTGGCAAGAAATTTCGTGTGTCATAGAAAATCAAGTCCTACACAGATGTAGAACTATATACATCTAAAAATCTTCTAGATTCGAAGGATATGAATGAAATATATCGTAATAGATTCGAAAGATCTCAAAGCCATTGAAGACATCAAGATGGACGGACATCATTATCATGAGCGATATTACCCGATATTATCAAAATCAAAAAATTTTAAAAGACATAAAAAAATATGTTGTTGGTAATCCTTTTTATTTTCATCTCTATGAAATTTTGACATTGTTTTCAAGTTGAGTTTGGTTGTGAAGTGTGTTCAAGAATCCAAGATTAAGGCGTGCTCTAGTAATATTAACTTCGAAGTGTTAATATTAATAGGCATTAACAAATTGCTTAAACGTTATTTACTTTTTCTTTTTAAAATGTCATGTGTTACTGTCATTGTTATATCTGTCAACATAACGTAAAAATATTGAAATATCAATTATCATTATTATCAAACTTCGTTACCACTGCTTCCATCATTTGTATTTGCTGCTAATTAACTTTGTTTTATAATTTAAAAGTCTAGAAACGTTACAATCAAACTTAATAGGTTAATAGTGTCGATTGATATTTTAATTGAACTCTTGTCAAGTAATCACTTATTGATTTATGTGGTTTAAAAGTATTTCTCAGGCCTAAAATATCATATAATTATAGCTGGATTTGATGTTGAAAAATTATGGACATTAGTTCGTGTAGAATATGCTGCAAGAATATTGGAACAGTTGATATATTCGATGTGAATCATGCAGTTCAGCTTAGTGTAAAAATAATGTATTGCTGTGTAAACATTCGTATCAGCGAAGAAGACGGACTGCCGACTCGTGTGTGTAGCTACTGTGAGGCGGAATTAACGTCCGCATATCAATTTGTACTGAAGTGCGAGGCTTCCGATAGAAAATTACGATCACTTAGCCTCCCCACTGGTAAGGTGCAGCAATCCGCTCTCAAACCGGAGATTAAAGTTGAAAGCAAAGAAATAGAATTTGCCGATAATTTTGACCATGAAGATTTTCACAGCCCACCAGAAACAACCCCAGTCAAGGAGCCTGAATCTGAGAAATTAATAACCTTGCCAAGTGTTCCAATTATTAAAACTGACAAAAATAAGCCTAAACGTAAAGTAAATGTTAAACAAAAATGCAGTGTGTGTGGCATACAGTGTAACAATCCCTCCAGCCTGGCGATACACATGCGAAAACATTCCGAAGACAGGCCTTTCGCTTGTTCCTCTTGTGAGAAGAAGTACAAGGACAGCGTGGGACTGAAGAGACACATTGAAAGAAATCATAACCATTTGCAACGAAAGCGGAAGTTTGTCTGTGAGCACTGCGGCAAGAGGTTCTTCTCCCAACCTGATGTTAAAATGCACATGCGTACTCATACTGGAGAAACGCCATATGCTTGTGTGATTTGTCCATTAAAGTTTTCTCAAATAGGTGCCTTGCAGAGGCATCAATTACGACATAATGGTGAAAGGACCCACAGTTGCTCAAAGTGCGACAAAACTTTCCTGACAAAAGAAGATTTGAGAAGACATCAAGTTGCTCACTCCACTGAGAAAAAATATGTGTGCACCACATGCAATATTCAATTCAAGTATAAGAATAATTTACGAAAGCACACTAAATTGCACTCTGACACAAACAACTATATTTGTAACTATTGCGCTAGAACTTTTAAAGCAAAAGGGAACTTGAAAATGCATATTGATAAAATGCATTCAGATAAGTCTGGATACTGTGAGATATGTTCAAAGCATGTTGCAAATATTGAGGTCCACATGTGGAGGCACACGGGGAAAAGGCCTCTTAAGTGTGACCTATGCTCTAGTAGCTTCTTTGAGAAAAAATCTCTAACCCGTCATATAAATTTTAGACACAAATACATAGATAAATACAAATGTTCAGTGGACGGATGCATTGTTACTTTTCCTTCTCAGCCAATGCTGGAATACCATGTAGCTAAATTTCATGAGTCTGGTGTACCATTTCCATGTGATAAGTGTTCCAAAGGTTTCTACAGAAGAAATGATCTGGCAAGGCATAAACTTCGCAATCATAGAGAAAGATTTGAGGTGTAATGTTTCTGTAAAGTATTCGGAATAATTTATTATTTCCATTATTATAATAACTGTTTCATTTTGATAATATCTCACCGCCGCTAGTGAAAACTGGTATATGTTTGACTTTTGCCATTGGCAAAAATCAGACTTGCCAATATAATCAGACTTATGTCCGTCTTCATTTTGAGCAAAGATTTTCTGTTAAAATAACTACAATAGTACAAACTCATTACAGGGTATATTTACTAGCAGAAATAAACAAGGATAGATAACTTTTTTAGAAATAAAACAATTACTTGGGTGAACTGTTATTTCATTTTACTAATGTAATAATTACATCTGTCATCAACACAATATTTCCTGTATTTGTATAAAACAATTTCATAACATTTAAACACATTGAACTTTATCTATTCCATTATTTACATTATAATAAAAATATACATAATATGTAAATAAAAATAATAAATTGCACTTGTTACAATCAAACTTTTTGATCCAGTCAAAATGTCGGCATACATAATGATTGCAAAATATAAAATTTTAAAACTAAATAAAAATTAAACTCATGGTAATGATAATGGGGCTAACATTATAAATTATGCAATCAGTCAACAATTATATCTAGTCACTCGACACAGCAAGGGTGTGGAGCTGTGTATGATGCACAGTTTACAAGTTCCACTGGAATGCACTTATTTTCAATGATCACATCTGTATACTAACTTTAACAATTCATGAAATTCAAAGTTAACCTTATAAATAGGTAAAAAACATCTTTTACATGATCCTACTGTAATTTGATAAAAAATATTTTGTTTGTAACAAAATTGAATTGACGAGTATCATTAGATGCCATATTTTAAATGTCGCACCTTAGTGCAAAAAAATCATAGCAGGTCATTTTATAATTTTACAAGACCTTAAAATTTTATCAAGCAATTTTCTTAATTTTAAGAATTTTTGGTAGACGTAAACAATGGTTAAAAAAATATTTCATTATTGCAATATTGCCTTTATGCATATTACACTATGGGTGGTAATGTATATTATTTGTCAGGTATTTCAGACATATTTATTTGTGTATATTCATTGAAAATGAGTGTTCAGAGTAACAACCCGCAACTGGCACACCTCTACTCGCAAGTGCCGAAGCATTGCGGCGTTAGGCCGTCGCCCACTATAAGCTCTGCTACTTATTACCCGGTGTTCCTCTTACGTCCAAATTAAATACATATCTCTAGCTAAAATTAGTACTAATGACTAATCCGAAATAAAGTAATGTTGCAAATTAGCACCAGAGAAATTTAGGACACAGCGATTGTACATTAACTCAGGGCCACATCGTGAGAAACACTTCTAGTACACTTAACTATGTTTACAAAGTGATAAACAATGACTCTTCGTAATATTTTGTACTTATGCATCGGTAATTGACAAATGTAGATTTAATTTAAAGAACAGGCTAAGAATGTTGATTAAATTAGTGTTACAATACTACATAAAGACGAGTATGTAAAGTGAACTCAGATTAACCACTCAAGCCACACTACAATCACAAAACGATGAAACAAAAAAATGTACACATAATGGTAATGTATAACAGTAGAATTTAAACTATCTAATCGTTAGTACCGACGGATTTGTGGTCATTATGTGGCTATGTATGGTCCCCGAGAAATAAATTTAATTCTAGCAATTCGTTAAGTGAATGTTTGACCTACTTAACCTCGTGTAGAGCTGTGGGCAGCGAACGATCGCGACTGCCCGCATGTGGCCCTACGACAGCACTGATTCATATAATTTACAATCTTACACTAATCACGTTCAATGTACAGTGAAGTCGGTAAAGACGAAATGCAAAGTATAATAAGAAGCTCGTACGGCGTGACCTCTACCGACTCGTCGAGTCGGAGCGCGTATCGACATCCTGTATATCCTAAACATAGTTTGTATCTCCGTCGTCGCCAAGGCATCGGTACGTCGGTCGAGCCGACGCTAGGAATATCTTACAATTAGTGTCGTATAGGTTAAAAAAATAAATAGGTACGATAGAATCTAAACACGAGTTAAAGGCTATTTGTACAGGGGTTAATGTGACGAGTTTCGTCATAGACAACATTGGAATAATTTGGAGTGTTAAGTATTAGGATAGTAGTAAAATAAATATAATTCATAATCTCATATACATATAAGAGTCAACAATAAATAAAATAGTTCCATGTAAATGGCAACCTCTCACTAGCCGAGAGACGTGGAAGTTCAATAAACAATAAACAAGTTACGTCAACGCACCCGCGATGGGATCGATATACTATCTATACATCTAGTCGTCTGTATACAGAAAACTGTACCATTGGAATTTAATATACAATAATTTGTTCTATATAAGTGGCTATTTTATGTATAATAATAAATTATATAATATTATATACTGGCTACGTTTATCAGGTTCTCTGTGTGTCGTCGAACAATTAAACCCATCGAGTTCAGAGCTTAGTCATAAATAACGAAAAGAGCACCATATCCTTTAGAACAGTAATTTTCCAAGTGTGAGGTGCTTTCTATAAATATTCTTTGTAAAGCAGGCCTTCTCTACACAGCCATGGTCTGTGCTTATTTATTATATAAATGGATTACGATATATTGCCGACCGTTTTTAAAACCTCCAACTTGAAAAATGTATTTTTAATTCTAAAAAAAAATATATATCAATGTAACATCAGATGAAAACAATATTTGCCTAATTCATAGCTTATTTCTTACCTAAGAATAAATTAGTACACTAATTAATCGTTGAAATGAAGTAATAGTATGTGATGTGATAATTTTTGAGTGGAAAATAGGTTGCACGTGTGTTTTCGGTTCTTCAAGTTGGAGTTTTTATCCATTTTCCGAATGGTACTTCAGTAACTGGCTCCAGCTCATCTGTAAGGATAATAAATTTATAAGTAGATATAAAAAAATGAAAAATATTTACTATGAAAATAAAAGTTCATGTAAACTTTAGTTTATAAAAGAATTTAAAGGAAGAAGGTTAGAATAATAAGATTTATTTAGGGAGCCACAATCTTGTAAAAGTTTGTTATTAATTTATATTTAAATCTTTTGGGTAAAAAATTACCATTAAATAAACTGATTGCTCGTTTGCTAGTAAGAACTTGCAGAATGAGGTTGCGCGTCGCAGAATGTTGACGAGGTTTGATTGCACTTTAAGGTTTAGAGTATGGAAAGCAAATTTAAATGTCTTGTGTGTTGACTCATGCCTAAATCCTAGTGTGAGGTGTTATGAAAGCGAGAGGGGCGGTCCTACCATGCTGTTCTCGGCGTCAAGTCTTGTAGGGTGCTTAATTAGTTAATAAAATCTAAAAATAAGGCATAAATGGAAGGTTTCGTCGATAGGCGGCGGCGGGCGCGGCGCGGGGAACGGCGGGTACTCATGGCTCTCGCCTCGCGTCGCTCTAGCGTGACCGTGTAGTTACCGCTCAGTTGATGGCCTGCTCGGTCATCTGCAGGCAGAGCGCGTCGAGGCTGGAGTAGTCGTGCGCGGAGGGCGGCGGCGGCGGGCGCGGCGCGGGGAACGGCGGGTACGAGTGGCTCTTGCCGCGCGCCGGCGGGACCTGCCAGCGTCGCGCGCTCGGGAGGCGCCATCTGGAGACACCAATGTACATATGACAAGGGAACGTACCCAAACCATGTGACCAATTTTTGACAAATTTTGACCCCTCTCCCACTCCTTGGTTATCATCCGTAGTATATAAGTAGACTCACTCTTCCGGTCTAGTTTTCACGTATTTCATAGATACGGTTTTCAATCATTTCTGCTAAAAAAAACCCAAGATTTCTGTAGAAACTGGCTACGTGACGAAACCTAAGCCTTACCCCTCCTTCCTGTGACCAAGTGTAATATTCTGAAGACTTTCTCCGCGTCTTGAAATGGTAACATGGTATGGGTTCGTTCCTTAACGTACTTTATTACCCTATATTGACACAAGCGCCATTTGAGTTATCGCGATTATACTTCCTCTTCCCCCTTTTTCCTACTTACCAATGCCATTGTAAGAAATCATAGTCTATTCCACAAACTGAGAAAGTTCCAATAACATGTCAAGTCCCACTTCATAAGGCGGCAACAGTTAAAAACAATTTTGCTCTGGCTATAAACGTCAAAGACAATTGGAGGTTTTTATAGTGCACGATATCCGAAAGCGTAAGACGAGTGGGGTGTGACCTGGGCTTGGGCGCGCGGCGGTGCAGCGGCATGTCGCTGACGTGGCTGAAGAAGGCGCGCGGCGGCACGCGGTGGCGCAGCGCGCGCAGCGCCTCCGCCAGCTCCGCGCGACGGAACGACTCGTGGTGCAGCGCCTGGGGGGGGGGGATACGGGTTGAATGTCAACGCACACATTGCCACGTACGCACGCACGCACACACACACACACATACATACATTAGCGCGGACGCGCACGAACGCACACATTTTTTTTATCTGATTGAAATAGTAACCGAGCATGCGGTCCACTTGGTAAGTCCACGATGGTAAGTGGTTATTGCCACCCATGGACATCTGTAAGCAATTTATATAGAACAAGGTTTTTCAAATGACTTCTTAGGGGAAGTAATTCATCTTTGTTCGATATCAAGTAGGACATTAATTTTATTTGCGGTTGATTATGAGATCTATATGTCATTGAAATACCCTTCACAGGTTTCCTTATCACACAAACTTATAAAGTAGAATTCAAATTTAATTTGGTTTTGGGTATCCCAGTAGTCTTTAAAATCAAATAAATAAGAGAATACAATAATTTTTTGCTTGTTTAAAATTATACTCGGTCTAAACTTTAGACTAAAAAAATACAGTTGAATTGAGAACTGGATAAAAATACTGCAAAATGAAAATGTATTGACTTTCCAATTTATTTAAATTGTATATCCTAGAAAAACAGTTCATACCTTCTCGACCAGCCAGCAGTGCAGCGACATGGGGTCCACGACATCGGGCTCGCCCTCTACCGGCGCGACTGCGGGACACGTGCCGTTGCTTATGCATTTTGACGCTGGAAATACATTAAAAAAAATCTTCAATTTTTATACTAAAAAATAATGATGAGATGAGTTTAGTAGAGTTAAAAAAAGAATATTTTTTTTTTAAGATGGTTACACAAATGTTACCCCTTACAAAATGTTTATATAATATTATTTGTTTTCCGTAGCATTAAATGTGATATATATAATATTTTTTGATAATATATATTACGGCAAATATATATATATTCACATGGATGTGAGGTTGCCTGCCTTATTTCAGAGCTGGGGAGATCGTTTATAATCCGACTGTTGGTCGGCCTTCTCTCAGAATGTTAGTTTTATAAATATAATCCGACCATAATCCGCCGGGCTGGCTAAGACGCGTAAACGAAAAATATCGATAGGTTGTATAATACCTAAGTCCAGGGTAGCCACAACAGCAGCAGGGAGTTCAGAAGCTGGCGGCATAGGGGAGAGCAGCACAGAGCGGAGCCTCTCCAGTGCTCTGGATATGGAACCGGTACCATTGGTCATCTCCGCCCGAATACCTTCCAGTATGGCGCCTCGCTCGTTCAACTTCTTTATTGACACCAGGATCTTGTGGCGGGCACCTTTTGTTACACCTGTAAGTCATTTATGGTAAACGTTTAAGATATATTACTAATATTATAATGGTAAAAATTTGTAGAAATGTTCATTTTTATAACTTAGCATAGTGAATGAGCATACAGTTCATTTGATGTTAAATGATCACTCTTGCCCATGACCATGTGTAATCAATTTCACACAGAACTGAGGTTCTATCTGAACTCAATCATGGATGCGTTGTTACTCCCGAGGACTAAGATGATCGCCTTATATGAAAGTGAGCCGTCAGCCACACTCCACTGAAACGCAAGGATTGCTTCTCTTTAGTAATTGGTGTGGCAGTGCTAGCTCTCCTGTTGAACCATATTCGTCCTACCACGTTGTAAATGTTGGTGATGGATGTTTCTGAGGCTGTGACACAATAAATTCTGACTGATTTTGGTTTAAATTCGCCACACTGACAGTTTTAGCTCATCGGGCGGGGCCGCTAATATAACCTAGATTTATTAGACGAATTAAGATTGTTTGAGACAGGCCTTATCATATCAATCTTATATATCTGGATGATCGTTTACATATATCTTTATAAACTAGTAACACATTGCGTATTTAGATACAAAATTTTGTACAAACAAGATTCTTTAAAAATCAGTTGCATAAAATCTAAGTAGGTATAAGATTTGCTACAAGGAAAACAAACATATTTTTATGCAGCAGCAAAAAATGTTCCCTACACTAACTTA
>DWLI01000531.1:0-20725 GCA_018249915.1 Cecropterus dorantes dorantes | reverse complement strand
CCCTACCTACAAGATGGCAAAAGGTTATCAAACAAAATGGTACATACATACTTTAGTTAAATGTAAATAAACTATATAAAAAAATATTTTGAATTTTCTTAAAAAATGCGAAGAAACTTTTTCCCCGACCTAATATGTAATGCGTCATATTCTCATAATTTAAAGACATTTCTCACACTATCTGCAGTTGCGTACTTCATACTGCATAAGTAAAGCAGTGATTTCACCTACATAGGTAATACCTATTTAATGATTCACTTTTCACTTATAGCAAAAATCGACATCAAAAAACCACGAGTAAAAGTATTAATAATTTATATTATAATTTAAACGCATTTAAACAATACGCAAAGTACAGGCTTTTAATTGTGCATTGTAGTGTTTGTTGGAAAGTATTGATTTTTAGCATTTGAAATATTTATGTAGGACCCTATATATTTTAACATCTTTGCTTCAAATTTAAGTTAAATAAATTATTTTGACGTGAATGATGAACCAATATTTTTCGCTCATTGCGTCACCTGTCATTATCTGCACCCCTGCTTGGATGTGATATTAAAACATTGATTTCACATTATTTTTAAAGTAGCGAACGATCCCGCAGTCCATCTGATCATCTTTAATTAACCCCAAATAAGATAAGAGATCACAGATGCGTTTTACCACGTACTAAGTCGGAAGGACTCGGATAAGTATGTCTACCTTACTATACTCTTCAGACTCTGGTCTGAAAAGTGTAATCGCAGCTTAATACTGCTATTATTTCACAGAAATAGAAGTGGCAGTTGTGTCTCCGGAACCATATAGGGTTCTACCATCAGTAAAACGTCTATGTATATTTATTTATTAACAATGCATTTGTAGAGGAGTGATTTACAGTTGTTTTTTTGAGAGTTGCACTTTGTAATAAAGTGACTGCAAGCAAAAGAGCACCGACCGTAAATATAATTAGGAACTCTTGGACTGGAACCAACTGAAATAATTTACTTTGTAATCCATATGTATCAATAAAGCAAACATTAAACAACATTATTACTTCCGTTCTGGATTCTATATTCATTAAATTTCTTCAAATAGAATCATTCAAATGCTTATGAAGAAATCTAATCTTAATTTGATTCACGATGAGCTGAAGGTTTTCTTAATTTTTAATAATAATTTTCAATACTATAGTAGTATCTCCGGTTATTTATAAGGGTAGAGTAGCAATCGACTTTGTAGTCCACCAGAGTCACTTCTTGAGTACTGAGATCGTCGCACCATTTACAAGTGAGCAGCATTGTTTACAATTGCCTTCTTATCTACTTTGAAATCGTCGATTTTGGACTAGGTAATAACAACAAAGTTCAATAGCGCTATTACGTCGTGACTGCAGTACCTAGGGTAATTCAGGGTGATATGATAATTTTTTAATATTTCTGCGCGATCCGCTCGGGAACAATAAAGTACACAAGCCCAAGTAACATCTTACCTAGAGCCAAGCTTTGGCTGAACGTATATTGATAATCTATAGAATATCTATTCCACTTCCCACAAATGTACCATTAGACCAATCTGTCAAGCCTTTAGCTTAAATGGAGGGCTTTGGGCACGATGCGCAATAATTCCCCTGCTTCTTACTCACTTCAGCTAAGGTTCTTAACCTTACTACAATGGCTTACTATATTATCGGTCCTAGTCTACTGTTCTAAAATACTCTACTTACGATGCGTACTTCTCGCTGGAAGTCTATAATATGTATCAGGTGGATAATTTATGATCCAATACGAGGCCAACTCATAAATGTGCGGGGCTAATTGATTGTGTATAAACGCCAGACCGTCGTAAACTTTATTAAGAACAACTAATATTATATTAGTGCATCTTAACGAAACTCTATATTTAAAAATATGAATGACGATACTACATTTACGTTATAATTTTACTTATAATACCCAATTATTGAACGTCACTTATTGGTTAAAACGATCTATTAATTTGTTAGAGAGTTTAAATGTCCTCTGACTCTTGTTAGTTATTAGTCATTGAACGTTTGGATGTTTGTCCAACAATTAAAATTATTTGATCTTTCGATCCCAAATGTAGGGCATAGCAACTATAATATTTGATTACTAATTTAGCATTGGATTGATTACTAACAACGTGCGTAAGTAACAAAAATCATTTATTTAAATAATTGCATGTTCTAATGCACTTTTGACATCATGTCAAGATAATTCAAAATGTTCTGTATTTGCAGCTGATAATGTCAATTAGCCAACACGTAATAACATCTTAGTGTATTAATACAAAATTAACTACTTGCATTAATCAATTATACGAGAAGTTAAGATTTTATTGGATTATATTTTATATTACTTGTCACAATTTTGTGACGTGACTTATAAATTTACATAACTATTATTTTTTTATTTGAAAGATATTTAAACTTATGCCTAGTATTATCATAAATCGCTAAATGTTATCTCAAGATATGGGCTGCATAAATATATTTACAATCCTTTGATTTCAGTTGATTTCCATTTCAGTACTTTTTTTTTTCAAATATATTTAAAGTACAGGTACTTTACACAGACGTACGTAACTTTTTTGTATGTGTGAATGGATAAATGACATATTCATTTATTACTAAGTTATATAACTTAGTCATACAACTTAGCTATAAATGTTACAATTAGGTATACTCATATTCAACTTTAAGATAATTAAATTCCGTAGATTAAACACTGATATCATTATTGCATTTTGTAATGATTAGGTATGTAACTAATTGTTTAGAGGTTTTATAACTTTGTCTGAAAGTTTAATGTTTAAAAATAAGGTAAGGTAATCGTGATGCACGAACTCTTTCACTTGCTACAACTGTGTTTAACGATGTTGTTATGTCGCTCTCGTAAATCACGATATTTTTTCTTAAATGTTCAAGCAGTAAGTTTTATACTTATGAATACAAATTACCTTAGATTTTCATATTGCATACGTACCCATTAAAATACAGTCACAACAAATAAATAAGCATGCAATGGTGATTATGACATCGATATTTAACAAATTTGTAAATTTTCACGTCGTTGACAGTGATGTCAAAAAAATTTATTATCTTCTAAGATATTCGAGTACTTTCGAATACATTAACGAAGGAAGGGATGACTTTTATTATTTAAATTTTTATCAGTTTGCTTATTTCGTCTGCGTGACAACAGAAGTTCGTGCAAATAATATGCTAACGAAACAAGGGAAATCCATATTAAAATAAAAAAGAGAGTTAAACGAAAATACATGAATGAATATTCATGGTTTAGAAAATCAATGGTAAGTATACTGTCGAGGATGTATCGTAGAACAGAGGTGCTTAAATTTTATATCTTTTACAAATCAATTTCTGATAAGAATCTGTTATTGTGTCGTGATACCATTAGTAATCTGTATTATGTAAATAATACTTGTGGTAGTAGGTAGGTACTATTTATTATTCTATGTTTTAACAATAGGCAGTTGCCTTTTGTAAACTAGATAATCAGTAGATTACCTCTAACCATATAAATTATTAACTTTCTTTATGTATAGAAGTAATTATTGTACGTTACATACAGTTATCAAGATCAGCAGATAGTTAGGAACGATTAGTGCAAATTCATTTTACGTTGTAGAAAGACTTTTCATGGTGTACTTTCGTGGGTGGGCTACTCCAGAGAAGCTACTGCTACTTTTGTCAAATAATATTGTGTTCTTTTGCTTGAAGAGCTTTGTTAGCGATAAGTCGAGACTTACCGATAAGAAATAACGCATATGAGGCTATATCAGGTAGAACTCTCGTCCAATGTAGCATTTATTAAATCTAGATATGATGTATTTATTAAATAAATATTATTTGTAAATGTCCATGGGTGGCAGTGGTCACTTACCATGAACGGATACATGGTTGTTCGCTACGTAGGTATTATCTATTACACAAATCAGCATCTTCAAAATAATAAATAAGAACTTTGCCTATTATTACGAATACAAGTCTCGAGCTAGAAGTAGGTTACATAAATGAATAGAAAAAAACGTTATATAAATGAATAGAAAAAAAATATAATCTGTTTTAATCAATTACAATTATATTGACAGGTATGTGCACATGGAATTTAATAATGAAACTTAAAATCTTATGTCAAGAAAAATGCAAAAGGAAAACCACAAAAAGTGTATTAATTGCTAAGTTAATACATCAGTTATTACTGTAATTATATTAAAGTACCTGTAGTTTACGCGCAAGGATTAAAACATCCGGTTACATAATAATTATATACTTAGATATAGAACGTGCAAAAATTACAATAATTTATACAAAATAAAATACTTATGTATGCATGAATTTTTGCTTGTTTATCGTCTGGGTAATATTTCATTATAATCTTACGATCTAAAGGTATAAGCAGTAATTAAAACACAAAGCTTTTGGTATGTGCCATTAGCTTAAAATTTTGAATCGCGTAGGTACGTTATGGTGCATCTATTTTTTCACCATAAGTTGGAGCTGCATTCTATTAATTTTGTTAAACTAAGATAACGAAGTATGGATTTACTATTTATTTCAATAAAATTATATAAGGACATATAACGTTCGTGATGTTCACAGAGCTGAAGTGTCAGAGAATAAAACAATTATAGGCTAACTTTATCAAAGACAAAAAGTATTATTTAATTGCATTCTCTAAATTTTAATGCAAATAATTTTATGTTTAACATATATTGCAGTGTAGACGTTTATGAAGTAGCAACTAGCGAGTTGCGGTTTGAAGGGTGTGGTAAGGGGGACATACATATTTGAGGCGTTCCAACTTATTCCCCAGGGGTAGCAACGCACCCATGGCCGACCTCACGTAGGACTCTATTTTTTTTATAATAGGAGTAACAGACGTATTGCAGTCCATCTGATGCTAAGTGGTTACTGCCAGCTATTAACATTTGTAATCGACCTCAGATAAAAGTCTTAAATAAGGTTGGTCATAGATACATTGTTACCGCTGAGGAGTAATTTTGAACACCTCGGATAAGTATTACCCTTACCACACGCTTTAAACTGGAATACAGCATTTAGCACTGTTATTAGGCAGAAAAGGCAGTGGTGCCTTCGAAATCGAAGCACACCTTTAACCCTCTTAAACCTTCTAAGTAATCTGAAATTTAACTGTGTGTCTTACACTCATAGCACCGCACCAGTATTTTTCAGTGTCGCGGGTGCCATGGACACATAAAGACGAATACACAAACACCCAGACCCAGAACAGAAATCTAAATTCATCATGTAAATGTTTGTCTGGCCGAGAATCGAACCTGGAACCCACTGCAGGTCAAACCGGTATGGTAACCGCTCCGCTACGCGGGTTGTTAAATAAATAATAAAAAAAAGAAAGTGTCATTACACATTCACTAGGTTGCTAAGCAGCTGTCGTATGCGGTAAAAATTTACTCGAATGCGCCTTCCTTACGGCCTGAATTATTAAGAGAAGAAGCGCATGTCGCGTGATAGTCACTCTTTTGTTAAATTCTCTGTGGCATTACGGCTGTGATACGGTGCTTCTAGCAACTGATTCATTATAAACCCCGCATTGCATACATTTAGTGGAGACTTGCCAAAAAGATTAGCACGTGTACCAGACATTAAACGCTAATAACATTATTGACTCTACCAGCTATGTATTTGTTTATTACGTATTTTTTTGGTGAAAGATTATGTATACAGATTTGAAACTTATATATATTTCAGTGTACTATTAATACTACGGATTAGAAAACACAGATCAAGAATATCTGTAATACATTTAAATAAAATAAAACTACGACCGAAAAAATACTTTGATTTTAACCTAAAATTGAAATTTACGATAGCACATTGAGCTAGGGAATTAAATAGTAACAAGTAGGGTACAATGTTAAACCGACAACGGGAAGCACGCCTGACTGCATGCAATGCTGTAAACCTTACAATGGTTGCGATAAGATTGTACACACAACGGAAATGAAAAACCTGGACGACCGAAAGAAAACGTTAACAGATTAGAAAACTTTCCATGTTATATTCAAGAGCATTTAACTGAATATTGTTTCGAGATTGCTATTTACAAATTTGGATGCAGAAGTAACCTTTCAAATTCAGATTGATGACATAAAAATCAGGAAATACCTGTTTATTTCTGATGACAGATTGACATAATTACTTCTGAATTTTATCAGCCGTGTTAAGTTCTAACAAAATATTTTGACAAGTGCATCAGAAGAACACGCTCAAAATGCATTCCAATTTAGTCATGTAATTCACAGATAATTTTGCACAACGATACAAGGCTAAAACTGTGGGATTACTACCAAATTTACTTGAAAGTACAATGGCGTTAAATCTTGTACCAAAACCTTAAGAATCAGTGACCTCTAGATTCAGTTACATCCGTGTAAATTGCTTAAGAGAGACAATGTGAAACCTTCCAAGGTATTTCACAGTATACCGAAACTCAATTATCTTTTGTATATTTGCTTTCGACGATGTTGCAGTCTAGAAATCCGTCAAGGTACAGATGGACGGTGAGCAAGAATAATACGGATGCCTATGACTTGATCAGAATATTTTGGCGCCTCGTGATACACACTCATATTATTTATTATACAAGCTTTTGGCTGCGGTGCCATCTTTTATACTAAATTTATTCATATAAGGCGATAGATGCCTGTATTCTCATAAATACTAAAGGAACACAACATTTTATCTCGTAAAATCCCATGAAATATCATTAAATTACAAATTAATCGCAAGAAAGTTGCGAGAACTTACACATTATTTATCACTAGAAATGCAGAAATCCATTAAACTATTACATAACTGACGTTTCACCTCTTAATGTTATACAATTAGATAACGGTCATGTAGAACAATGAAAAATAACGTTTATGCTCCATTTGTATCAATATAATTTTTATAAGTAGATGCAAAGTATTCGTGACGTGGTCATTGGCAACAAGAGAAGGTCAATATCAACACCGACACTTACCTATTGCTGTAATTATTTTTATCAATGAACTTGATACGCTTTAGTAGGTTACGGCAAACTTTGTCGACAGCGACCTGTTTTCAGACAATAACCGAAATTACGACTACTTGATAGGTACATGACTAGCCATGAAATGTGCTACGAAGTCTCTTTATATGCGTGTCTTTATTTAGAATATAATATAGTATTGATTCTAATTCATAGTTTAAATTTATATACAATTATCATTGTTTATATGTTAAGTTCGTAAAGTTTATGTATACGTACGTAATTACAAATATTAAGATTTGATAATAAATTAATAAGATTTTGGTAAGCTAATCAGGTTACGTGAGGCTTTTCCTCGCATTGGCATAGAGACACATTTACGTATTATAATTTAGGAAACAGTTTATAATACTCGAAACAAAGTGTGAACGAGAGTGCTAACGACATTCCCAACTTCACCATTGTGAATATTCTGATATATTTCGTATATACTCTAAAGAGATTTTCGCATAATCCAATTACTGCTAAAACTTGTTAGAGTGTAAGCTAAGGATGGACTTACCTCTGTTAGGTACCTATTTTTTACTTAAATGAACTTAAAGAACTTGAACTCATTTTTTGTATATGTAGCTATGTTCCGAGAAATGTATATCACGCTGTTATCCTTATTAGAAGTTAAAGTACTTATTCGAGTCAATGGCGAGGTGATGGCATCTCCGGACCAGCAAAAAGTTGTCACATAAAAAAAGATTAATAAACACCTTGAGCCATAGCAACAAGGTGAAAAACACATCGTACTCTTCAAGGCAAATGGTCTTATGATTTTATTAAATCTTTTTGGTATTACGTGGGTATATGTAAAGTTTTGCCTTTTTGGTGTTCAAAAACTTATGGTTGTAATATGGTTAAGTGGCATATGGTTAGTGGCTGTTTGTCTATAACTATGAAGTAAGTGCTACTGATTCTTTTTCATTTTCAGTATAATAATAGATTTTAAATTTTCATGCTTTTTGTAATGTTTAATATTGGAAACGACTGAACTTATTTGAACGGCATTATCATGTCAAAATAGACTACACATTTAACTACACAAAATAATATTGTTTATTCTAAAAATATTAGAAATTTGTGCAACGACGTCTATAAATCGTATGTGATAGATCCATACAGAAAAAGCTGCGGTAACATGGATATCCTATTTTGTTGTGTTACTTGTTTTTTGTGTTACATTAATAAAAATTAATGGCTACGACTACTTCGATACCACGTCGATGCTAGAAAAAATTAGTTACGTAGTTTGTACCAAAATCATTAAATTGATTGTACAAAGTGGTTATCGAAAAAAAAGTACCTTAAAATATTTTTACGTAATAATGCTAGTACAAGCCTCGGATTATAAAGAATATCATTGTATAGGAGTGGCCACTCCAACATTATTTACATCAATTACATCCATGTGGATCATTTCCTAGCGTAATCACAATTTTCCGGTATTATCTCTGAATACAAAGGCACTTGTTCACGTCATGTACTTAGAGGAATGCTGCTATTCGTTCGCATTAGGAAATTATGTTATTTAGTGGACTCCAACAACAAGCTTTTGTTTTAAGTGTATGTAATTTATAACTAAATGTAGATCAATTATAATAAAATCTGTAGACTTTCAAAACAGGAACAATTTAATGACATTGTGTTAATTGGTAAGTATATGTAGTTGCCCTAAAAGTGAAAAATAAATCTAGAGTCGGTATTTTAAGTCCAAACATTAAGGTTTTATTCTTATTATCCTCTTGTTATTTTCCGCAAACTTTGTTGTGATTGTTATGTTACTTCTGTTTATGTAATACAAGAATATGTAATTTTTATATTAGTATAAACGTAGCACTACTATAATATAAGTTTTAGCAACATACTTAATGTGTTTTAAACAAATTTTGCAAATAAATTTCAGCGCCTGAACTGACACACGGCGAAGATTTCGGCTATGACGGAGTGATAGGTAATTATTATTAATATTGTTTCTAGAAAATTTTTGCTCATATATTGTAATATGAAAAAGTCTTGGATTTTACTTGATGGTAAGGAGTCGCAGCCATCCATGGATTGGTAGATACAGTTTCAAGTTCGACAAAAAGTCGATTGTCTTCTTTGATGAGAAAAAGCTGGAACGACACATTTGTTACAATAAAGATTTATATTAATTTGTAAACACTAGATTTGCCTTACAAATGCACACTACGATCCCACTGCTGTTGAAATAAATTTAAATTTTAAATATGTAGTCCTTTTTACTATATTTTTTGTAATGTAAATTTGTAATAATTTGTTATTTTAACATGTACAAAAACTTGAAAGTAAATAAATAAAGGATCGCAACTCACGTTGGGATCGAATACTATTGTGCAACGAAACAATTTGCAATATGTCAAAGTTTGCAATCTAGCTAATAACCTGCATAAAGTGTAGGTAGATGAATTTAATGATTATACCTCTTTTTTACTCACATGACCATTTGTCTGTTTAAGCTTTCAAGGTGCATTTTTCAATGTTATGCTTTATTTATGCAATGTTATCTTTTTTAAACAATATGAAAGCCTCGAGACAAAAAATCGATTTAGTAAATATTTACCCTAGTGTAATGTGTAGTAGTGTGATTTAGTATTTTTTTAATCTACTTTTTACTCTAATGTTAGATATTATCTAATCGCATCTATTCATAAGGGCCAACCCACTGGGGCGAGCGGTACCGGGAATGTACCGGGAAGCACCAGAGCCCTATCAACATAAATGTTCTTCGGGTGAAGCAAGTGGCGCTGCCGGACATCACGTTCGTGGGCTTCGACGACCCCATCGATAACGTACACGTCACGAACAATGCACACACTGGTAAGTGTTTTGGACAATTTTTAGTCACCTTCGATACCAGAGGTAGTCAAACCGTCGATCGCGAACGATCAGTCGATCGCAGCGATAAGTCTAGTCGATCACGGCAAGACAAAGTAAACAATTTTAGGTTATTTTTTTTTGTCGATTGAAATTCCTAGAGAAGCGGAAAATTAATTAGTAATTTGTAGATCGCAGACTCCAATTAGTGAATAGTAGATCTCGCGTACGATAAAGTTGGTTACCTCTGTTCTATACAATAAGCACATTTACGTGCCTAATGACACTCGAGTTTTTTACTTTTGACCGCAAAGACGGAATAGTTTTTATAATAATTAATTAACACTTTTTATATCCAAAGTAAGTACATAAGTAATTGAACCGCAACAGGATATGCTACGGACGAGAAATAAAAACACATGTGTTATATAGGTAGCTTGCCACGTCATTATTTTCGATGTTATTATCAGACATCGCCAGGTGTGTTAAGCTTCGACTAAATCTTTAATCTTCTTATTAAATACAAGTTGTCACGACGTTTAGATGAATAAACTAGTAACATCGTAAAATGCATTATAAAATCCGACTGCATAAAACGATTTTTTTTGATCATAACGATTTATATTTAATTTAACTCATATATGAGTTTTTGTCATAATTGTGAAGTAAAAGTATTGTAACAAAATGTATATTTTTTGATTGGCCTATTTACTATCATTTGATAAATGGCTTTCATTTGATACCTATATTGTTGTAAAAGTAAAATAATCTTCCCTCCCCCCTTTTTTCCTCTATTTCCAGGCGCCATTTTTTAAAAGTAGGTATATAGACTATGTCATTTTGCAAACTGACACGATTCTAATGATTTGTCATACGTTACAAGCCGTCAAACCGTTTGGGCTGTCCCAAAGAAATGGACATATCTATATACAAACAAACATACATACGCTCTATAAACATTACCCTCCTTCTCAGGTAGTCGGGTAAAAAGCAATGTCACTGAAATTTAAGTCCAGTTATTAATTTCCCTATCGCGGCTGCGATTCTTTATTGGGATTCTCTTATTTTCATTACTTTGATTAATAGAATTTTTAAATACGTAGGTAATCAAACTGAAGAGTTTTATGTTTCCGAAATGTAAAGAGCAACACATGGGTGCCAAATTTCATAATGAGGTTAATTGGTGAAGTAATAAACCTGGAAGAAATAAACACACGACACATTTACGTCAACACTTACATTTCATATTAGTTTAGTAGGTAACAGTCAACTTTGTTGCTTGACCAATGTTTATGGTTCAGAAAACCAGTAGTGTCAACTACAAATGAAAACAAATGAGTGTAATAGATTAATTATATAATATAGAATAGAATACAATATTTTATTTCAGATTTACATCCATAAAGTGTACGATCGATGTAAATAGTACGATCTTTAAAATTATATGTTAGTAGATATTTGAGAGTTGATCTCAATTATAAGTATAGTAGGAATAATATAGACGTCTTTTATGAAACAGTATTATTGCCCCTTTGAGCTAAGACCAACCATTTTAGTTTCTTGTTGATGGGTTATGAGAAATTTTATCGACAAAAACTTTCTCCTACCCCCCTACTCTGCGATCTCTATAGTAACACAGTTGCAGGTGTCCTGTAAGCCTAGGTGCTGCCTGAGAGATTAATTACGTTCATCCCACTCCTTCGGGTGCTCTAAATGGTGTAGGTACAACCAAGTGGCGTAGCGTGGGTTTATGCCGCCCGGGACGGATATTTTGGTTGGCCAAAAAAATGGACTATGTAAATTGCCAACTAAAAAAAAAACAAAGGTCGCACAAAACTAATGGTGCCGCCCTCTAAGTTTCGAGGTCATTTCTTACAAAAAAAATACTATACATATATTATGAAGAAAGGAAATTTTGGCGTCACCTAAAAAGTGCCGCCCGGGGCGGACCGCCCCCCCCCCTCGCTACGTCACTGGTACAACCCAACATATTGTCGGCCTTCGTGACCGTCGCTGGTTAGATGGTTCGAGCTCACACTCTTGCCTGCAATCCCGAAAGCCCCCTTTTAGTAACCTCTTGCGACACGCAGGGAATACTGAAGCTCTATTCTGGTCCCGAGTAATAAAAATACGCCTTTTATAATAATTAGGGATGTATTATAATTACCTGCTAAGACATTCAAATATTGCTTTGGGGAAGTACTTACTAAGTCATCACATAATTATCTAAATGGTCTCAAAGCCATGTATATTTGTCATAGAAATATTTCTTTCGTAAATGGCATCATGTTTGTAGGTCTCATATCATCAACGTGTTAAACAAAAACAAATGTCTATCAATTGTTATTCAAATAACAAAGGCAACTAAGCATTTAGAAGCAGTCCCGTGTGTAACATAATACGTGCCAGTGTCTTCGGTGTGCATATTTTAGATAACATTGAATATAACAGATCAATATCCTAGAGTCTGTAGATGATGACTCGTTAAGTACTAAGAATAAAAGTAGTCTGTTCTTACGAGTTTACAAATACTGGTCGATTTCTGAACAAGTTTTGTTTTAAAGACATGCACTGAGAGAAATTGACATAGAGAAATTGTTATGTAATTGAATGCTACACATACAACGTAGGTACATTAAGCTTTACTGAGTTTGTACTTACCTAATGGATAGTGGCATAGAATTAATAATAGTACCTATAGCAAAAGTATAGTAATAGTAATTTTATTAATTTTTATTTATACTTAAACCCACACATTTTTGCAGTATTAGGTATTGTTTTTGGGAAAAATTCTCATTAAAAGTGAATGACCATTTTTCCTATCTATCCAATACAGATAATAAAAATTTAACTGATGTATATACTTACATTTTATTTAGTACTCTTTGCTTGTAATTACATACATACATTGTATTGTTTTGGCAAAAAGTCTCGTTGAATGTGATTGGCCGCATTTGCTATTTATCCAATACAATACAATACAGATAAAATTTAACTAAGGTACTTTATGCTCACATTTTATTTATTTGTCTATACTTATACTTACATACTTACACTTCCAGCGCGGTGGACTATGGCCTGAAACTCGCTCATTCTGAGAGAAGACCTGTGCCAGCACAATAATGGGTTGACGGACGGACTAATACTTACGTACGACCACAATCTAAGTGGGATGTTTTGTGTAGAGAACGTTATATGTTTATTGTTTGTCCCCGCAGTGTTGATCGAGGTTCAAAACGAACCGCATCCGCGTGTGAGTGGCGGCCCTCTGGACGGAGATTACGTGTTCAGCCAGATGCACTTTCACTGGGGCGATAACGACACCCTAGGCTCAGAAGACAAGATAAACCACAGGAGGTAATGGCTATAGTGTTTCGTAGATTCTCAAACTTTTTTCGTGTCGCGCACTCTTTTAGAATCACTTATTTTGTAGCGTCATTAAATGTTTTCCTTTTTATGTAGGTAACTGAAATGAGTTAGGGAAAAATAAATGTTCTTTCTTTTAACATTCACATTTGTTATTCAGTAAATATACAATCATCAACCTCTTAACCGTTTCAATATCGCTTAATTGTCTTTGGTTCTTATACCGCACCCCTGTCCTTCAGCGCGGAAGCAGCTTTCTTGCCCACTTTGATAAAATCAGATATAGTGGTAAGACCATCGGCTTAATAGGTATTTTATTTAAAAAACAAGAAATCGGTACCCACTCACTGCCATTTATTGAAACCAGTCTTAAAGTAAAAAGATAAAAACAATATACCTAAAGTTCACAAAGATATTTTTATACTTTTATTAAGATACTGATTAAAGGGCATTAATATTGTAGGTATGTACTCAGACCTACATATATTTTAATTTTTAAATAACAAGTCGTTAATGTCACATAAGCATACACAAATCTTTAAAAATAAAAGGGTACTCTCAATTCATTTATGCCCTAGTGAATGTTTGTAATAGTGAGGTGTTTATTTCCTGATTTATAGGTAAGAAAATCATAAATTGTAATTAATAGCGTAAAGAATAATACATAGTAATAAATAGTATTAGGTATATGACAGCAATTCAAGTTAGGAGAACTGGTTCATTTATTATGGGATTCCACGTTCTTTCTCTGCACAATACCTTTATACATTTGTGATCAATAAAAACAATTATATTAATTATATAATATGTACGTTAATTATTAATATCGATGAACGAATGGATTGTCTAAAGTATATACTAACGTTACGTGCATGAGAATATTTTACAGGTACTTACTTAGTTACTGTTACGTAATTCAGTTTTTCCCTGTTTTTCGATAGTAGCAATCTGTCCAACAACTTGTTTCGTACAAAAGTAGATAGTAATAGGATCTAAAAATATGTGTAAACATACCTACCTACGGAAGTCGAAGCAATTCTTCTAAGCAAAAACACCTATAATTAGTTTCTAAGAATATATGAATATTAATATACTTGTGTAATAAAATAATTCAGAACTAATCATCAAGTATCATCAAGTACCTCAATACCTATAGGTATATATTATTATTGACCATCCTAGTTTGTATTCCGGCAACATGCAATAGATACATTAGATAAATAAATTCCTATGTAACTCCGGTAATGAGCTAGCTTTATACAAATTTGTTCCACACAATCAGCCTCAATTCCTTGGCCAGTAGGTTTTCTGTGCGGTAATAATGCCCCTAATAACTTGAGAGCAATTTATGGCACTATAACTATATTGCTGTAATACTCGCAGATGCACAAGCAATTACTGAACATGTGTTATTAACTACCTAAATTATGATGATTAACCCCGTTTCACTGCTGCACATAGGTTTCCATAAATAAAAAAAGGACTGGATTTAAAAATAATAAAGAATTGGCCAAATTTTGGTTTAGGTACGCATTGAGAATATAGAAGAACTTTTACCTATAAATTGATAGCTTAGCGGAATAATTTTTACCCTCTTTGAATCTCAACCCTCTGAATGGTTAGTTTTTGGGTTGAAATCCTTAGCAGGAAAGATATAGATGCCGGTTGATTTAGATGGGCTTGATATGAGGCGACTGTCTTAATCGTCTGAAGTATCTACCAACGCTTTCGTAATTGGCTATAGGCACAACTCCTGTTCTATGTCGAATTTTGTTATATATGGTCATGTGATTCAGTGACCATTTAGGACCGATTCAGTTCATTGCTACTTTTCCTATAAATATATTGTGTATATACAAACTGCCTTATTGCTACAAAAGTACCTAATTATCTTCCAGGCAGTTGTACCGTTGAACCATGACTGCTTTATCTAATTAATAAATTTCTTACAGTTTCCCAATGGAATTACACATGGTGTTCTACAAGGAGGAGTATGTGACTGTGAAGGAAGCTGTTCAGCATCCAGATGGCTTGACGGTTCTTGCATTTTTCTATGAGGTAAAATACCTAATCCCTAATTTTATAATATCATAAAATATAAGTGGAAAGTGAATATAGGAGTTAACTTTCATAAAGCATAAAAGAAATAAAATTTTGACCACATAATCTGCTGCAAAAAATATTTGATAGATACACGGAAATCTGTGATAAGAATATAGAAATATTAGGTATAGGAATTTAGGTAGGTAATAGGCAATGTCGAGAAACTCTATAATCCGATAATTTATGATAGTAAGTAGTAAGTAGGTAGAACGAACTAGAAGTATTGGCGTTGCAAGTCGTGTTAGTAGTAAGATAATATATATTTAAAACCTACCATAGACATATATTACGTAAGTTTAATTGCGTTAAAACGATTAAAGTTAATAAAATATATGATACTCAGAAAAGAAGTTATGCAATAAAGATTAATCGACAACATCCAATTATTTATATCAATGACTTGGTCCGGTGAACCGTTAAATTCATAATTAATTTTGACGTTATGAGTAGGAACTCTGGTTTCGTTTTAATAAACCCTCAAGTGTACGTATTGTCTATTCACACGGACTGTATTCTTACCACACGGCATGTGAAGATGTTATCACATAGCTTCTCGTGCGTTTGAAAACGTAACTAGCTACAAAAAGCATTTTTTCGTAATAAGAGTCGACGATTTCACATACGCGGACATCATCTGATTTGAATGGCTAAATATGGTCCGTGTGAATTACACGATTCATTTTTATATAAACTTGCACCCGCCCACGCAGTTGCGTTGTGGTGTTATCGTGGTAAGGTGGCATTAGACACTTAAAGAAAGCTTATTTAAATGCTAAAATATCAATGAAACCCAAAAAATAAATACTAAAATAAAATTGACTGCATAACATGTTATTAAAATCATTATAGTAAATATGTACGCCAAACCTCCATGTAGCTGATTTTTAAAAACAATTACAGTTGGATCGCCACCAGCACCCAGCATACGACGACATCACCTCCGCGCTCTCCAACGTGACGGACCCTCACACCAGCGTGATAATGGATCACCCGTTCTCCTTCCTGAACATTCTACCTTACGATCTCAGCAGATACTTCACGTATAGAGGCTCTCTGACCACACCTCCGTGCTCAGAAGTCGTCATTTGGCTGGACTTCGAACAACCAGTGCGACTGGCGCATGATCAGGTGAATTCCTTGTCACTTTTAATATAAATAAGTTATCAATTGTGTTTAATGAGGTTTGAGTGGCACGTGTGACTAAGGAAGATGTTAAGTTTGTTAACAATGTCGAGTTACAATGATGCCATCCTTGCTGCATTTACTGCCCTATCAAAAGTGTAGGTATCATTACAGTAACCGAGTCAATGTGCTTTGGTTTAAAGGAATATAGTTACAAGATGTGTTAAGTTATAAACTTATATATATTATTGTTATATCTTTGAAGCCAGTTACAGGGTTCACGACCGCTTAATATCAATCAATGCAAACATTGCTCCTAAGATTACATACAAAAATATATTCATTGCAACTAAAATATTGGTCAAATAATATACTTAATCTATTAAGCTTTGTAACGATATTTTCACAAACGTTTTGTTTATCAACCTGTAAATAATTTTCGTTTTATATTTGTTCAAGACAATCAACTTTTGTTATTATATAACGGCATTGTAATTTAATTTAAAGGACAAATTATATTGGTAAATACTTGTATTCAATTGAATGTGCAGCTAATAATAACAAAACTAATTAAGTTTTAACAAATAATAAGCCTCTGGGTGATTACAAAAAAAATGTTATGTAACTATGGTTTGCCATACATGTATACAACAACTTATTTTTGCCACAACTATATACGTTTAAGATGTAAAAAATTACTATAACTTGTGATTGTATAAATAATGCCTTGTGTTAATTAGATTGAAGATGCGATTTCTCACACGTAAATAATAAGTAATCATACCAGAATAGCATCAAACCACAAGATGCAATAATACAAAATACAGCAAATGTACGAATTAGTAACCTGAAGACTCGTGTTTCTATCCATATCCTTATTAAGTAGGTACGGTGCTATAGCACGGATGAACGATATTAAGTACACTTGTGACTTTGTTATTTGGCTTGTTCGTTGATATTAGTGTCTAAGAAATACTTGTAGGAAATATGATATAAAACAAGAACTGGCTTCAATAACCGCATATCGTTAGTTCCATAACCGTATCATATTAAAATATATTATTGTCACGACAAGATTAGTCTAAAATCGTCTATATGTATAGAAGAAGGCAGTCCATCAACTTCGTCATTATCAATAGGTAATTTTGCTATATGTAGTACAACTGATATTAAAGATCTATGTTTTACTGATATTAAAGATGACCTTACCTACACAGCACCGATGCGTACCTGTCACAAATAAATTAAAAACGAAATCACACGTGTAAATTATAATATCTTCGGTATTACTATTCCAGATTGAAGCATTCAGAGAAATAAGATCAGCGCACGGCAAAATCAGACACAACTTCAGGCCTATACAACCTATTGGCGACCGGACGGTATTCTACAACGTGGACAGCAACTATTTCGGCTACAACGATTTGGACGAACCTGACGAAGATGGTTTCCCAAAGACAATTAAAAACAAGAAAGGACACAGCAGTGGACATCATGTCACTTCGAGTCTATTAATATTAACTATTTCTTTCGTAATCGCCTCTGTATCATAATGAAAAAAATTATAATCATTTACAAAACCAGTTAACTATTAGTCATAGGTACATTTATTTTAATTTTTAAGTAAAATAGGTTCAAAGTTGAATACAGTGAAGTTTATGTAACATCATAATGATAGTTGATGAGCATAATATTATACAGGACATTATTTTTCATGCCGTAATCTATATGATTAATTATTACATTTAAATCTATGCTAGATTAGATGAGTAAGGATGAAGGAATTAAAGCTAACCGAATACCACAAAAGTGTAGCGCAGATGAAGTAACATTGTAGCTACTTTGCTAGGGTTCGATTCTCGGTAGTCAAAAATTGTGAAAGTTGAATGCATGCGTATATTATAGTATGGCCGTTGTTGTAATTGCAAGAAAAGCAAGATAAACATATCTGAGATGCATATTGTGAAATAAGACATATCATAAAGTTTATAGTCTATTCATAAATTTGAATTATAGAATAATCAATGAATATTGTATTTACTGACAAGAAGCAATAGTGATATTGGCTATAGGCCAATCTCAAGACTTGAAATAATTTAAATATTATTAACGGACGCATATATAATTTAAATGTTATTTCCCAAAAGAAAAGAAAGATGTTATCTATCCATCACATATTTTATTCGAAAGCTTCTTGTTTGTTTCTATTTTTATACATACTCTGAAAAGTAAATTTGTCTCAGAGGAAGATGTTTTCTATGATCTGTGATATTCAGAAATTAAATATGAGATTACAAAATATATTGTTTTATTATTTTTTTATTAAGAACTCCTAAATTAAGTGCCCCCACCAGGTGGACCGATGACCTGAAGAAGATAGCGGGAAACCGTTGGATTCAGAAGGCACAGGACCTGTTTGAGTGGCACCGAATAGGGGATGCCTATGTCCAGCAGTGGACCTCGAAAGGCTGATGGATGGAAACTAAGTGTCTACCCTAGAATACACTAGCTTTTATTATTATATATTTGTCTTAATAAAACAGTTTTTATACAAATTGTTATAAATGTAATCATTCAAAATTGAAGCAATAAATAATTGTATTCTTATATGTAAGACCATAGACCCTGAAGTGGCAATGTATTTGTTATTGACTTCAGGTCGAACTCTTGTTCTATATGGTATTCATAACAATCGTATGTGTTGAGTTATGGCAGTATTTGCCATAACTCAACAGATGATTTGCATGCTAGTTTGGTACTTCAAATATATATAACTTTAATCGTCATCAGTAGGCCTATTTTCAGTCATCGTAACAATAGCACTTAAATTATCTTCATCTCCTTGTTTTAACCTTTCCCAGATTAATTCTGCGATAGCCTTCTGAGTTCTCCTTTCTAGTTTCTCCAACTTTTTAGCAACATCCCTCTTGAGATCCCAGTCTGGTTTGCGCGGAGCTAAGCTTGATATGTCTAGATCTTGAAGAATTACCTGTAAGAAGAATTAGATTCATATAAGTCAGCTGGAGCATTGGGTCTTCATTATGATGGTGACTAGAAGGTGTATTATTGAAATGTTGTGCATAACAATGGTTTATTATTTTAAACACCTTTAGTTGTAGAACCCTTTGCACTTCGACTCCGGAGGCACTACTGCCACTTCTATTTCTGCCTAATAAATAGCAGCAAGTGTAAAGCTGCACTGTTGTATCTTTTTCTGAAGGGTCGGGACAGGGAGAGTTCATTGTAAGACAGACTTACTTATACAAGGTGTTCTGACTTGGTCCTCAGGAGCAGCAACACATCTGTGGCCAACCTCACATAAGACTGATCTTATCTGAGGTGCTGAGCATTGGCAGCAGTGGCCACTTACCATGGCCATGTGCACACAGTGCAGTGCCCATTGTCTACAACTACATTATTTAAAAAGAGGCTGAATTAAATTCTACAGGCTTACATTAGAAGGCATTCTATACCAACCTATGAAACTTAAAACAATGATGAGAAACTTCACTTAATAAGAAGGTAAATTGGTAACCTACTGACCCCACTGTCACTGTATGGAAAATAAAACCTCATCTTTAAATGAAAAACAATATAAAGTCAAACAACATCCAGAATAGTTGATAGTTTATCATACAGGAGAGTAATTTATCATACAGAAACATTGTTTATGTTTTTGTATGATAAATTAGTCTCCATGGATAACTGATGTACCTACACTGACATATTATACTGCATTAGCCACTGCGGACCATTTGTTAAGGAACAACAGTATTGCATTAAGTAATATTAACTTAAACCTTAACAGTATATTACAAATGTGAACTGAATTATTTGACTCTCTTAAAAGGTGTAAATACTACTACTTAAGATCATTAATTACATAAGACATACCCTTATTATCATATTTTTATGAGCTTTTGTGTAACATGCCTTATTAGGTTGTATGTATGTGAGGTTCATATCTTGCAACTACATTGTTGAGTTGAAATGTGTACACATTTGGTTAGGATGACAATGCATAATTAGCATAATGACATTACTTAATCTAAACTCAATAATGATCTTTTACTAGCTGACACGGCAAACTAATTAAATGACGATTGATCAGTTTTCGACCGGAAAGGATAAAATGATTAAATTACTAAAATGGCAATTAAAAAATAAGGGTTAATCGTAGAAGGGTGAAAATTGAGGATTGTATGTATTTTTGTATGTTGTATCATAAAAAA
>DWLI01000530.1:0-20748 GCA_018249915.1 Cecropterus dorantes dorantes | reverse complement strand
CACGCTCGGAGGACTCCGGTTGAGTCCTCTTACAGCGTTGAGGACGGACGGCCACCGAGGAGGTTTTAGTGCGGTAAAAATCCCACATAACCTGGCGTCGCTCCCACGGTGTCAGGTACTTTTTGAAGGTTTCCCCCCCGTAAACAAAAACAAAAAAGACCTTATTGTATCTCCTCAGGATGTGAAAGTCCCATATTAATAGAATGACAATTTTACGTCAATTCGTTATATACAGTTCTTAACTATTGTTCTAAAGCGTTGCGCTCCATTGCCACAGCAAATAGCAGTTAAAGCGTCAAATTTGATTATCAAAATGGGTTCATTGCCCGGCAATTTTCAATTGTTTGATATCTTAAGTAGAGCCAAGCCCGACCTTGCTACTCTACTTTCCACGAGACATCTGGGTTAACGTAACGAATTATGAAACGTTGATTCGTCTCACAATTCAGCGCACTTTTATGACGCTCTCTAGGCTAGTGAATATTTAATCGGGTTTTATAAATAGTAAAAGAAATGATAAAAAGTAACAAAGAAAGAAACGAAGTGGAAGGGAAAAGCGATTAAAATTTAGAAAGATATTACAGTTTTAGACTTAATACTTTCAATCTGAATGGTATTGATTGTGTTATTCTCATTGTTTCAGAAATTGATGAATTCGAACCTATAGAAGCATCAAGAATAAAACGAGAAGGCGTCCCTGAAAACAGAGGTCAGTATAAAGATTATTGTTAGCTTGAAAGTCTTCTGTATATTTTTGCTATGCCTGTGTATTTTGTTCTAATAGACATAATTTTTTCTTCAATCCTATTTCATAATTTCTTTGTTTTCTTAACGTATTTAGCAACTGTCGTGAATGATTTCTCCTATATTTACAATAACTTTCTTAAAATCTTTTAACAACTTTTCTCTTGAATAATTTATCAGTTGTATATTCAAATCGGTGTAAGTTGATGCTTTGCTGTTACATTATGCGCCACGTTATACTCGTTTTAAATTAAAGTTCTTATATATATTAGAGAAATATTTCATATATAATGAAATATTATCAGAATTAATAATTACGATAAAACATAGCGGTGTTTTAGTACACTCTTGTTTAAGAGATTCGTAAAGAATTACCTAATTTACACGAGCAATAAAGAAACTATTTATCGTTTGGATATCGCATATATATTATTTTTAGAATACAAGAAAGCATCAACTTAACCAAGAAAGTTGTACAAATAGTGCTAACTAGCCTGCAAAATTTTATCGTGTCTTTATATTATATCATATTTATATACATTTATTATTATTTGTATTGCATTATTAATTGTATGTTTTTTCTTTCTATTTCAAATCTAATCCCCGGGTCGTGGTCAACATCCAAACTCAACCGGATTTTGTAAAATATACCGCACCTCCACGTATCCCCTCCATGACTTGATGACTTTGACGATCCAGACCTGACAGTTCTGCTAATCAACGACCAGAAACGAAACGACTTTAACTCGAAGGTTGGAAGGTACCATAGCGTCAAACCTCTTATCGGCCTCTTGACGTCGACCGCACGAACCTTCATCCAAGACGGAGTGACGACAGAATTTGCTACGCAAATTTTGGGAACCACCTTGGACAATGGCCGAATTTACGCTCAACTTCTTACGAAATCTTCTCTTGTTCTTTATAACAAGCCATCAAACGTTGACGATGCGTTCATAGTCAATCCAACACGCGTGCATTCAGCTTTTGATGGTCAATGGAATGTCAAACAAGATTTAGGTGTCATTGACCCGGACAAGTTTGTTCTCAAAAACACAGATTATATTGCGCCAAGCAGCAAAATGGAAATAGTTTATGCAAGTAAACCTGCTCAAGAAAATTTCAAATTTTGGAATGCTCCTGATACTCAAATTGATAATCAAATTATTGAAGAGCCAACTGCTCGAAGAGTACAAGCTTACAATGAGATTCCGAAATTTGAAGTTTATAACTACTTAGATGGCCCTGCTATAGAAGCTGAAAACAAGTTTGTAGTTCAACCTTCTGTCTTAGATATTAATAATGTTAATAATTTACATCGACAAAGTAAAGCTTATGAACCCCTCCCTGAACCTGTAAAAGTAGAGTCGCCTGCAGTAGTAGACAATTTTAATGACTCAAATATTGTAAAGGTAAAGCCGAATTACGATTTACCTACATTTACTATCAAGAACGAGTTTTCACCAATATTTTATTATATTGATAATGTTGAATCGCATCGTTCTCCTCCACAAACATCACAACAAACTAAAGTACCTAAAAAGTTGTTTGGGCAAAAAAGTGAGCCGCGACCTAAAAAAACATTCACATATGAAGGTTTTGCAGATTTTACAACAGTCGTTGGTGATACGGTTATTATATTCACTCCAAATACTGAAACTGTTCGTCCACAAAATCCAGATGAAGTTAACGTTTTCCCATCTGCTAAGCCTGTAGATAAATTAGCTAGTAAAGTAACATTCCTATCCGCTGAAATCCCCGTTGCCACTGCTACCTATAAAGCTCATGAAGATAAACCAGCTACAAAAATATTCTCTATTGAGGAAGTAGAAGTAGTTACTGATAAAACTTTAAGTAATGATGAAGAAGATTTTAAAAAATCTGTTTACAACGTTGATGATAGAATTATTGAACCTGTCAGTGTTCAGTACAGCAACGGATTTGATTTTAACATTGATGTTATTCAACCATCAGAGCCTGCATTTACTACTACCGAAAGTACTCGTACTGCAGAAGATTTTGAAGTCTTACCCATTAAAGATTTTAATTCAGAAGTAACGGAGCCGCTGACAACATTAAGCCCATCTTCTACGCTTATTGAAACATCTTCTGAATCAGCCGTAACGGAAAGTAACGCTGGTGAAATATTTACGAATTCGGAAGAAGAGACTGAAAATACAGCTGCAGAAGTAACAGAAAAGATGGAGGAGGAGGAAGATGAGGAGCCAGAAGAAGAAGAAGCACCTCAAGGAGATGAACCTGAAATTTTAACAACTACTGAAAGTGGCCATAGTGAAGAATCCTTTGAAGATATTGAAACTACTACTGAAGGTAAATTGGAAAAGCACGAAGAAGTAATATGTACAAATGGACTCGAAACACAATCTACAATGACAACTGAATATAAAACTTTGACATACTTGACTACCTACTTCTTATCTTTAGAGAACACTGAAACGTCTACTTCTATCAAATCGGATGTAGTTGTTGAAAGTAATGTTGGTTATCTTACAAACGTAGTGTGTAAAACGAGTCACATTGATATTGAACCTACTTCAGTTATAACAGTTGTGACTACAGAGACAGAGCGACATGTCGCAGAAACTCCTGAGATCACTTCAGAGAAAGAATCAGTTTCTCCTCCACCAACGGAACCAATGACTGAAAGCCCACCGAAAACCACTCCATCACTCGGAAACAGAGGTGGGGAAATATTGTCACCAATTCAAGAAGACAGTGTTTCTAATACAGAATCTGATAATAAACAAGTTATAACAGATGAGGCGCCTACAACAACAACAACAGAAAGTGTATCAACAAGTCGAAGCCACGTAGAAGTAACAGTAGGAAGTACGGAAAATCCACCAACCGAATCATTTGGTTCACAGGAAGATGAAGAAGAAAATACGCATGAAAATGAAATCGATCTTATTTACAAAACTCTTTACACTACTTACACTTATTTCACAACGTTCTTCGGCGAACAAACGTCTAGTGTGGCTAGCCATAAATCAGTTGTTACCAATATAATTACTTCAACAGTAGACTTATCTAATCTTGATCCATCGTTACTTGGAGCATTTAACGAAGATGATATTACTCCCACTAGCGTTGGAGTAGGCCGACCGACAGAATCTTTTGCTATTAATAGTATTATCGATTTGGTAAAGAACAAAGATGTCATTGAATCAGTTGAGATAGATGATAGTTATAATTCCCGGACGCCAACACCATCGTTAAGTGATGAAATTATTGCTAGCATTAAACCTGACGCTGTTAAAACTTACTTTACTACTTACACGTTCTTTACTACGATATATGTCGGATCAGATGCTAATGTGTGTAGTCGAAGTGAAGTATATACCAACTATGTAGGCCCAGATGAGCTAATCCCTACAAAAACTAATCCATTGCTTGTTGAAAATACTAGAGCGCAGTTTGATTTCAGGAATTGTAAGCAAATAAAGCGAGAACATATTGAAACTGAAAAAACTGATGAGAACTCTTCGGTTGAGAGTTCAGTATCTATGGAAGAAAAAGACCAGTCCAATGCAGATAAAATTGACCCGACAAATCCTGCACCACTTGAAGTAGACATGTTGTTTAGTGTCGAGTCAAATCCTTTGTCTGAAAATTCTTACGTTACTGATGTAAAATCTTCATCTTCGAAAGGTGAAACTAAATATATAGACAACAATAATGTTTTAGATGATCAGATTAGTTCGGAAAGCAACATTGATGAAATCCTACCATCTCCTACTCTATTATTGCAAACTAGTTACACTACGTTTACATATTTCACTACCATGTATATCGGAAAAGATTCCAGCAAAGTTAAAAGTAGGCTAGAAACTATAACTAATGTTGTAACAGAGACGATAACTCCTAAAACTGAACCTGAGGAGGAAAATAATTTACCTATTACATATTACACAACATTTACGTATTGGACAACTTTGTACAAAGACAAGTCTACAACGATTACTAGTCGTGAGGAAATAGTCTCAAATGTTGTGACTCCGTCAGTGCTTGCCATACCTACAGTTAGTCCTATTGATACAACACCCATAGATATTGAAAGTGTTTTGCCACCAAAGGAACTTGAAGTTCAATTAAAACCGTCTCTGATCGATGATAGTTTAGAACAAGATGACGGAAAGGCAACATTCTATACAACTTACACTTACTTTACAACATTCTATGCTGGAAATACATCACAGATTAGAAGTAGCTTAGAAACAGTAACTAATATTGTTGATAACACGAAAGTAGTAGAAGATAATCAGTTAGGAAGGAAAGTACCACTAGGAGCAGTTGATAAAAATTTGATTCAAGACAATGGCGACAAACCTTATATTGAACCATCCGCGATCAAAGAAGCAATCACACCGACTAAGGTGCCGGATGTTTCTGTTATTGGATCTACAGTGTTAGTAGGAACTTACATTGACAACCTATTTGCTGAAGTAAAACCTGAAGAAGGTAAACCTACTACAGATCCCGAGAAAAAAATAATATTCTCTCAAGTCGCCGTCATATCAGGTGATTCGACGGTAGTGACTAATGACAATAAAACAGATGATACCTCTACAACTACTACTACGACATCAACTACAACCACCACAGAGGGCTCCATCATAAGCCCTACTCCAGAAGTAATAGAAGGTTCTGTAGCAGAACCAGAAGTCACAACTGAATCTAGATTCGAATCGGAAGAAGAAGATGATGAATCAAGTCCTAAAAAGCCAGGTCGTCTCACATTTACTACTAAAAAGCCGTCGTTTACTCCTGTCATCATACCTTTTGCTTCTAGAAATAGACCAACATTCAGCCCAAAACGCGTTCCTCTACTGAGTAGTGCAACTACAATAACTCGACCAGATTTCACACCTACTATAACAGCTACACCAACATTGAAATCAGTTAGACCATCTGGTGGTTTTGGAGGCGGCAGGAAACAGGCTGCTGTCCCTGGACCATCCAGTAGCGGTCGTAGATTCTCCGGCCGCGGCAGTGGATCTGTAATACCATCTGGTAATATTCCATCGGCATCAAGACCTGGCGGTGGCTTTGTTAGAGGCAGTATACAACCAACGTCTAGAAGAACTGGATTCAGGTCAAGTTCTTCAAGAAGTAACAACTTAGACTACGCTAGTAGATCAGCAGTCCCTAGAATTAGGCCTACCGCATCGTCTAGGTTAAGAGGTGGAAGACAGTCTGCATCTGTATCATACCCACCAGCTGATCAAAATGAGTTTGAAACATCAGCAACTCTGCAAGACGAGAATGCAACGGAACCTTTAGAAGATGCCACTGAAGTTCCTTCGAAAACGACCAATAACCCATTGTTTAGGTTTAGGAGGCCACCGGTAGCCAGACAGCCAGGCACAGCAATCATACCGAGATCAACAACCCCTTCTAATAGAAGAAACGTACCAGCAACTCGAGGTCGTATAACAACAACGACACGGAGAACTACAACACGCACAACTCCTAATCCATTATTATCTTTGAAACGACAAAGACCAAATGCGTTATTCCCCAGAAGGAATTTATTCAGGCAACCGGAACCAGAACCTGAACAAGAACTTAACGAAAACGACCCTAAAGAAGAAGAAGAATTATTAGATGAAGAAGAAGAGTTTGAAGAAGACAATGATTACGACTCTTCGGACAGAAGAGAGCAGCAAGTACCTACTCCATCTGCGCCTACCTCTAAAAGAAATATCGTAGCAATTAGGCCTTTTGCTTTCAAACGACGAGTTAGGCGTCAGGTAGACTATGGAAATCGAAAATTCACAAACTTCCGAAGGCCTGGAGGAAAACCAGCAACCACACGTCGTCCTGAACCAGAACCAGAGACGGAACCTCCACCGCCACCTGCTCAAAAGAAGAGACCAGGTACTCGATTTACTACACGTGGTAATACTAGGACTACTACTGACGTAGCTCCTAAGTCACCTGGAAGGCAACCATTTATTGTACGTGGTTCAAGTAGTCCAAAAACTACAACAACAGCTGCACCTGCTTATAGGAGAAGCAAATCTAGAAACACGAACTCTCGAACTACCACTCTTTCTTCGAGACCTAAAGCGCCTCGCCTTGTAAATAAAAATTCGCAATCAGATAGAACTAGAACTAGTTCAGCTCGTTCTACAGGGAGATCACGCACCAGAACCACTACGAGCAGAGCATCAAGCAGACAGAGGAACTCGTTCGAAAACCTGAGCGGTGAAAGATTTAATAATTACAAAAATATTTTGAACGACGGAAAAATTACAGTCACTCATCAATTACCTATAGAAGTTACGATTCCAGTTGTTAATGGCAAGATTACTGAATACAAGAATGTTTTAACGGCGAAACCTAGTATTGAGACTTTATTACTGAATCAAGTGTCTACGACCGTTGGACCTCTTGGTAGTCAACAATTAGTACTTGCCTCAGAATCGTCTGAATTGGGTGAAAACGGTGTTACCAGAGTCACGAAATTTGTTTTGCATGAAACTCCGACTACTACAGTAATTTTTACTCCAACCACGATAAGAGGGCGTAAGACTTCCTATTCTCATGTTCTCCCGAGTACCGTGTACAATGTAGAGCCTGTGGTTCAAACTTTAGCTCCCGAATTGAACGCAAATGTACCATTAGCTAATCTGTTGCTTTCTCAACTTCTGCTTGGAAATCAACAGCCTGCGATAAATCCCCTATTAGCACTGCAAGGGCAAGGATTGGTACCGCAGCAACCAGTAGTACAAACACCTGTAACTGAGTACAAAGTTAGAACAACGTCTTACGTCACCACTGTAACTGATGCTAGGGAAACAGTTTTACCTATAACGTTTAGAGGAAAAGCTATTTTGACCACTATAGTAGATCCCACAACAAATGTGATTACGGCAACCGAATTTATCACAGATACGGTCGTCACAACGCCAACTGTTCTCGCACCTCAGCCTCAGTTTAACTCGTTGCTCCTTCCCTTACTCCTTCAGCAACAACAACAGCAACAACAAGCTTTGTCCTTACAAACAGCTAATCCATTACTCGGACTTGCTCAACCAGATCTTTTGGCAAACAATTTACTTCCTAACAATAATTTAAATAATGACATCTACAGCAATAGTCCTAAGCCGAATATATTAGCGGATTTGAATAGTAATGAAGATTTCGCTGATGATGTTGCTGATAGCGAAGAAGATTCCCCTCCACCTCCGCCGCCACCAACCCGCGGTAGGAATAGGCCGAAGCCACCTAAGCCGGCTCCACCTAAACATACTAGTGTAGTCACTATATACGTATCAGGTAGACACCCTGGGGAATTCAGCACAGTCTTATCTACCGTTGTAACAGACGACACGCAAAGTGTAAGGAAACGCGAAGCCATATATTACGAAGACGTCAAAATATTACCGTCATTGCTACCGACTGTTGACGAACTTGTTGGTTCTCAAGCTGATAACATTCTAGAAAACGCAGTTACGTTTGATACAAATAAAAGCTTAGAAAGCTCTCAAGACGACTCCCAGGTCGAGACACAAAGCTTAGAGAGTATAGTAGGTAGTTTAAGAGACCATATAAGATACGACGCATCTCCCTCATACATTGTAAAATTAGAAAGGCCGTCAGCAATCAGAAATAATGAACCAAGCGCAGTCGATGACGTCTCATGAAACCTGAACAACTCTTTAGGTGTATAAATTAAAGTAATGATTTAGTTATTTATTTACATTGTATCATAGTAAGTTAAATACGAATAGTGCCTTATAGTTTTAGCGACTCTAGCAATAAGAATTAAATACTCTTTTATACTCGACTCGATATTGTTAATACTTTATAAGATCACCAAAAATGTGTTTCTTGTGTTACCAGACTTGTATATTAACGGAAAATTATTTCGTAGGTAACTATAATTGTCTATTCACTGCCTAAGAATAACTTGTGAAATTGTAGATTATGTTTTATATGTAGATCTTGTGTAATACTCGTATTTCTCTTGCTTACAACTGTAAATTGCGGATTACGACTTAAACTGTTAAATAATAAAATATAACAATGATATTCTTGTTTTATTTATTTTACAACATATTTTTTTCTTTTATTACTTACTAAAGATAGGTACTCAAATTGTTAAAAATATTTTTTTATATTTTAACACATAAAACACTAAATTATTTGTTTCTTTCTTTTATCACTAGATCATACTATTTATAAAGTATATAACACTCGTATAATACACCGTTAATTAATAAAATCTTCACATTTTTTCGAACACTAAAGTGACAACCCTAATAATGTTGGTTTATTTGTCATCATACAAAAACCACTGACAGTAACTCCGACTTTTACTGACAATGCAACAACTGACGACAACGCAACGACTGCGTCTTAAAGACATGACAAAACTTGGACGGTTTCAAGAATCCCAAGGACCAACCACTGGATGGTTCCAACCCCACTTCCCGCGTCTTCCAACTGCCTCTGGAGGTGAGTTTGAGAAATTCTTACTTGTAGCAATATAAAACTTAGAAGGGATGCTTTTGATTTTACAAATTTCTATTGAAATAAAAGTTAAAATGCTTTTCAAATGTCAGAATAAACTTTAAATGTAAGGATTTTGTAACTTAATACTTGACAAGTATGATTCGTTGTTAAAGTCAAAGCAGAGAGTTAAGCTACTACATTACTCAATTTATCAAAATAAACATTAAAATTTACAAATTTGGATCCTAATATAATATTGTAAGCAATGAAGGTATGTTATACTAACGGAGTGATAAATAATATTATAGATAACATGAATATTTTAATACAAAAATTAAAAGCATCTCTAAAGCACTTGTTGTTTAAACCAAAGTACGTGCACATAAAAATAGTCGAATGTAAATAGAATGTAGAAATTTTGCAGAAGTTGACAATTATTTTTGAGACTATAGTTATAATAGTAACAATACAATATATATAACTTAAATAGTACTTAAATTGATAATAATGTGCGCAATAAATTGAACTCTTGAATCTTTTAAATTATCTACTACTGATACAAATTTAACGTAAAAAATAATTATCGACTTTTGCAATTAGAATAACATTTAATATGTAGTTAGATTTAAATTAATACATAAGACAGATGTTAACTTTTATGAAAAATAATTCTCCTCCACAAATAATTTGAGCAGGTTGGGAGAGAGAGTCCCTTAATTGGACACAGACCTGGAACATATTTCAACACGAGGCCTTTCCCCGATATAGGGAGACAAGTACCCAGCAGAAGAAAAAATTAGTTTCATTTGTTCATTAAGTAAGTTTTCATCTGTCTTATGCTGAATATATTGATATGAATGTACTAACTGTTGCACATATTATTTTACATGTAGAAATTGATATTGTAGACAACGATGATGTAATTGATGGCGGAGGTAAGTTGATTTTTATCTTAAATACCAATTATTAATTACTTTATTTTAAATATCTTAGAAACGATATACTCGTATGAAGTATTCGATCTATTATAATTTATATATTTTTTTATTATGTTTTTTTTTATTGAATTAGTTTCCATTATAATTCAGATTTAAAACATAATAAGCTATAACCGCACTGTAATTTAAATTTTACTGAACAACAGTTTACAGTTATCATTACGTAGATATTTATGTTGAGTTTAAACAAAATTGTAAAATTTATAAATCATTATTAAAACGTTAATCATTGATAAATTGTACAGTGATTCAATAATAATACCTTCAGAAATTTAAAAATTCATAATCACTTTTCAGCTTTTAATACAAATGGAATTGTATACGATAATACACCTTGGAGACCAGGAAGGGATGTGGACGAGCGAGCAGCATCAGAAGAAGACGAGAGGAAGCTAAAAAATCTTGCAACAAGAATTATGTCTAATGGAGTGGAGGTGTTAGTAAAAGACAAAAGTATTGACGGAAAACAGGAACAGGTAAGCTATATATAAATCTAAACATGAAAAGTCACGTGAGTGTTAACGTTATCGCACATCTTTCATTCATAATCATCATGGAAGCTTTCATTTAGAATTGAAATAAATGTTGCATTGTAGTTAATTGCAATCTACGCTTGTAATATACCTTTCATTCATATCTTTGCTTTTATTTTCTCAGCGAAAATTTAAGTTAATGCACATTACTTCACTGAAACCGCCGCACTATCACGTGAGTTCGCCATCACCGCCTAAACAATCGCTGCTATCATCTGCTGTCGCAACTGTTATAAATAATCAACAAATGAGCGCTATGTTTCCGTTACAACAACTAATGAGACACAATTACATCATCAAGACATGCATGACCACATTCACATATTTGACAACAGTAGTCCAGAATAAGCGGAGTGCTATTTCAACATTCGAAACAATAGTGTCTGTAGTTACAACAGAATCGTTGACGAATCTTTACGCTACAGATGTTATACCAGATTTGAAACCGACGAAAGTAAGATCTTGTTACTTATGGGACCCCTGTTCAACCAAAACCCTGGGTTCCAAAGTATGGACAGTAAACTGCTCCTAAGTACTGCCACACCCACATGTACCCCACAAAGCTCATAACACTGTAAATAAGTTACAATGATTTAGTTTTGCTTTTTCATTAAAATGTTCTTTCCTTAACTACCTACTCTCTAAGGTTTGGTATAGGTATATATTTAAATTTAAGTTAATACAAAAATATTATTTATCGTCCTAATTTACTACTTATGTAAAATAAAACATGCAAAATTCATGTAATGCAGAAATATAAACGATTAAAAAAATAATATTTTTTCAGACAAAATTTATGGAGGTCAAAACTATTCAACCCTCTGCACATAGCAACATATTTGCAAGTAGTGCGCCTAAAATTGATAAGAGGATTGACAGTCATGAAGATGTCTTTGACATCATACAGCCATCTGAAGTAAGCCATGCGCCGTGTACATCCTCATCATGTTCTTGTAGCCATAGTAAAACAGAGGGATTAAACACCCAATACACAAATTTTAAGGATCAATCAATGGCTGATAAATATAATATGAAAACTACAAAATATGGCTCTTCCAAAATGGACGTTAAACCAACTAGCAAGGAATCACTTAACATGAAAACACAGTATCATCCCTATGATTATGAAAATATATCACAAGTGGCTCCAATAGATAAAGTAGTCGAAAAATATACCGAGGTTATTAATGATTACTCAGACGAAAAAGATGTTAATTCTGTAGAAGTAAGTGAATTGTTGACAAATGAACAAGCCCCTTCACCACCGAAAAATAATAATAAGGTCAATAATAAGGTACCAGACAGAAACAAGCCTGAAAAAGTACAGAAGCCTAACAAAAATAAGTTTGTGGTGGCGGAACTATTAAAACTTGGATCCTTGGGAATAAAAGGATTATCACAATTAGCCCCAGTTATAGAGAAAATGACAGGTGGTTTCATTAAAAGGCAAGATATCGACAAAACAACAACTACAACACCAAAGCCTGAAATTGAGTTGACACCTTACAATATGAATAAAAGGGTGGATAGTGATATAGAGTCAAAACAAAGTAATTTTCCAATTTACATACCTGTTGATGAGTTAGAAACATCAGAATCTCAAGTAAGTTTCACAAATGCAACTTTGCATCAAAACATTGCATGGGCTGCAGAATATAAGCACCCCAAAGCGCATATTGTATTGCCCAAAATAGTACATGAGAGTCCACTTGTAAATGGTGGAATACCTATTAGTCCTGGAGAAATTATAACAGCTAATTCTGACGTTATAGTCGGGAAACCAGCTGTAGGAGGACCGCTTACTTTAGCAGCAAGTGGTATAAAGTTACAAAATCCGGTAAATCCTCCTCCAATCGATAGTTTTATGGCAAATGATGAACAGTATGTTGTTAAAGAAAAGCCTCCTCGTAACTTTCAGTCTGTATTAGACATTAAAGTAGACGATTCATTTGACTTGAGACCTCCAGATTTACCTAAAATGAAACCGAAACCTATGAGGAATTTGCCCAGACCTGGAATGTATTTCGGACAACAGAACCCTGGAGCGAATAATAAAAATCCTAGTCATGTACCCCAGATTGCTCATCCGACAAGTGATAATTTAATGAAAACTGAAAAAATTAAGAATACTAATATAGGAAATCATGGAAGACCATTATTTTTGGATTACATTCCATCTTTAGCTAAACCTCCTAATAATATACCAATGGAACATCATGTTAACTTCCGACCACCGCGTGTAGAAGATTCTAGTAGTGAAGAAATAGCAGATAATAATCCTAGTTCCTCTGAAGTAATTGATACGAGGATAAGAACAGATGGCGAATATGTATTATCGGAGTCTGTGAATAAACCCTTTTTGGTAGAAATACAGCCTTCCAGAGTAGCAAATGTATTGATACCGCACGGAAGTTCTACAGCTCTTGTGTTCGCAGGATCATCGGAACCTCATAAGACTGGGGATTACGTAGATGATCCTTTGCCTTATCCAGAACCAGGTTATTTTGGAAGCTTTAGCATAGATGCACCACAAATGACTAATGTTCATAACGTGGCTCCAATCAATAAAAATAATTTTATAGCTAAGCCTAGTATTCAACCAACTACAAATAATTACAAACCTAATTTAGCACCACCACATAAAGAAACACCAATAAGAAACGATTTGAAAATGAAGTGGAATATTAATAAAAGACCAATAGATTTTAATAAAGTACCGCCTCCAACCAGCAACCAAGAAACTCACTTTCAAGTGGGACCACAAATAACTTTATATAACCCCGATAATTACAGAGGTGATTTTGATAAATACAATAATAGCCCTGTGAAGGTAAATTCTGACAATAAACCTAAAGACGGCAAGGAGGTTATTGATAAAGAATATGAAAATTATCTGGCAGTACCACCACCACCTCCACCAAAAATGCATTTCACTCAAGAAACTCATTACGATAAAAGTAAGCCTTATAGCCAACGACCGATAATACACACAAAACCTGTTCAAGATATGAAAGTATTCCTAAACGTTCAACATCCTGTGCCAAATATTGCAAATAAAGAACAAATGCCACCGAAAATCACTTCAGAAATATATTTTGCATCACAAATACCAAACAGTAAACCAACAACTACATATACAGTGCAAATGCCTCATTCACCGAGCTTGTTTACCGTTCCTAGTAATAAACCCATACATGCTCAAACTTATAGACCTACAGATAATCATAATCAGTACCAGAATACATTCTCAGTGGTCTCGTCTCCTAGTTTTGGAAACAAGACTATTAACAACTTTATAGACAAAGAAAATACTTATTCTGTGACACTAAATACAGCTACCAATGTGGCAAGTAACGGTGACCCGGGTCAAGTCATCGGTTCCAGTGTCGCAGTGCCAATTGGCACAACGACACAAAATGGTGAAATAAATGCAAACATTCCAATAGGAACCAATTTTGCTATAAAAGTAGAAGATGATCCAGAGAAATATGAAAGTTACAATATAATAGGCACAAGAAATCCATCAATTATTTACGATGATCATGGTTTGAGTCCAGTTAAAATTGAAAACAATGAGTGGAATAAGACGGTAACCACGAGAAACGCGTCAGAATATGAATATAATAATAATAATAATACCCCTAATAAAGAGTATTCTAATAACAATTTCCCAAGTCACGTGGTTACATCCAAACCTTTGATACCACCATCTTTAAATAGTCATGCGAATTTCCCCATGATAAATGATCATACAAGTAATACAAATAACTTAAATATTAAACCCGTAACAGAATATGTAAATGATATAAAATTAGGTGATCAAAGAAGACCAGCAAAACTTATACCAAATATTCCAACTAATTCTCATGGTTGGTATTCAAGTGTATTGAATGAAAATAATCTAAAAAATATAAACAATATTAAGGTTGACTCAACTACTAGACGAATAATTCCATTAACATACGATTATAAAAAAGACAGTATTCCAGAGTTTGGGGAGAAAGTCAACAACGCTGGTAAACCTCCAGCTGAGTTTTGGGAAAAGACGGCCCTACCGGTTATTAATAACAACTTTAATATAGGAAAACCGTTTTCAAAAACTAAGGAAACCGAAACCACTTCAAATATTCAACATGTACGACCTAATTATATTAACTTCGATGTAGAACAACCAGCATATGACATACCTATTAGAGATAACAGCGATGAAACTACAACGGCTAAACCAGCTAAATCAAAAACTGATAACATAAAGCCAGTATATGAGAATGCAGAAGAAATTTATGATGGTAGTGAAGAACTTGAAAACGAGGGTGAAATTGATGGTGAGATCAGTTCAGAATCTATGAAAATTCCTATTGTCAGCGTTTCCAGTGATGAAATTATTAAGAGAACAACTACTAAATCACCTGTAGTACATGCAGAAATATTTACTCCACCAAAAGATGTAAATAAAGATAAGAATAATCTAAGCACTAGTTCTTTCAATTCTGGTACACAAACTGAAAAACCATTTGGATCGTACAACAAATCTAGTTTCCAGTCCAATTCGATTAAGCCTATTTACGAAGATAACTCTTATGTAAAACCGAGACCATTCGCAGTAAATACTTTGCCATTAGACCATCAATTGCAGCAACCTCATTGGCAGATTAATCAAATGATGGAAAACTCAACGAATGTATCATACGAAGAAAATCTTGATTTGAACATAGGCGAGGAAATGAGACCGTCGATAACCACTAAGTCACCAACTATACCAAAACTACCATCACGCATATCTGACTTTGAAGATAAATATCAAAAACCACAAAGAAACGTCATTCCAGTTTATTCTAATAATACTCGTGTTGCTAACGAATCTAATATAATAACATCAACAGTCCACATTAAAGACAAAAAGCCGCTAGTACTAGAAATTCCCGAGAAGTCTACTCTTCCTACATTCACAATTACAAGCAACTCTGCGCTGAATCAGACGAGCGATATAATTGATTTATCACCGCCACCGCCTACTCTAGACTACAACTTTAAACCATCGACTAATGATGAAATGATCATGGGAATGAGTCCTCCACCACCGCGAACCCCATCAATTGTGCGACTTCCTCCAAGAGCACCACAGACTCCAAGACCTCTTCTGCCTATTCGTACACCTCCTCCCTATAGAACCATGCCTCCAAGAACTCTTCCTCCAAGGATAACTACACCGCGCCCTGTAAGAAAACCTGTTTTGAAGGACGAAGTTTCTACGTACAGACCAAGTTATGATATAATCAATAAAGTAAAACGTCCCGGTTTCAACCGCGATCAACCGTCGTCGCAGCTGTTACCGCCTCCTATGGAAATACCATCTAAGATAGTAAATCCTGTTGATGAAATTCCTGCACCAACAATAAGTTCAATTTCGAATGTGGTCTTCCCTACTCCTGTTTCATCTGGATGGCTTACTTCCTCAGGCTTTGAGTTTTCTTCAGGCTTCAACTTTGCGCCTCCATCCGTTTACTACCAAAAACCAACTGAATCACCTGAAACTCCAGATACTTTTGAAACTATTTACCCTGAATCTTCTATAGAAAACAGTTATAGTAACGTAAATGTATCTTCAACGGAACATTCTAAATATATTACTACAAAGAAACCCATACAACAAGACCATCCAAAATTGAATGAACAATCAATTGAAACTCCAGATACAGAAATATCACCTATGGACTACAATGTAAGTGATTCCATCCAAGATGAATCAAGCCACGAAACAACAACTGATCGAATTAAAGTTATTCCTCTAGGTAATAAAAATAGAACACGCAAACCTTATCCGATAAGAAATGAAGATAGGAAACCAAGTACAATTAAATACAAGCTACCTTCTAAGCTCATACCGATAATAAAGCCTTCTATAACTATATCTCGTCCCGATTTATCTTCAAGATTTTCGCCAATAAAGAAAATAGTGAGACCTATACCGACAAGACCACCGATTATAAATGTAACAAATATTATTGAAAGTTCTGAATCATCGATTGACGATGAATTTATTAAACCTACGGAAGTCTTGAAAGAATCTGATATACCAACAATAATACAACCTGAAATTCCATCCATAGTTGAGAAGACCGTAACTCCTGTGACCATAAGTCTAGAAAAGACAAGTCCAGTAGTGCAAGCCGTACACCATTCTGGAAACGAAGTTAAGATTTCTGATGAAGTTCAACCTACAAAAACAGAATTCAAGACTACTGTAGTTACAAAGACGCTATCTGAACCACCGAAAACAGTGTCAAGTATTGGTTATGTTAATTTAACACATACATTAACTGTTACACATACTGAGACGAACTTAGTTAGCAAATCGGAAGGAGCTGTTACAGAAACATTCGTTTTAACAAAAACTCAAACATCAACAGTTGTCGATGTAGTAACTGAAATATACACGCAAGTACAACCGACGACGATTGTTGAAACTGTAACTAAACACATACCTGTTCCTCAAGTAGAACCTACGCCTATTCAAGAAGCAACAACAAAAACTGTCGCTCCTCTTGATGATATATCTATGTCATCAGAGGAATCTGACAACTTTATAATCAAAGACACAGAAACAACTGAAAATATACAGAAAATTGAAACTGACGGTGAAAGTGACAATGATACCTTCTTTGTTGTAATGAATAAATCTCAAAATGGTGGTAAAGCACCTCCGATAACTACAGATATTGAAACAGGAGACTATGAAGGTATTACGAGAAATGAGCAAGTGAATAGTAATGGTGTATCTCAAGTACTATTTGGAGAAATTTTACTAGCTGGAACACCTTATTTGGAAACAACAAATGTCGTGAATCCAACAGGTAAGATTATTATATTAGTATGGTTTCATTAAGTAGTCTAGTCTAAGTCCAATTCTAAGTACTTTATGGGGACCGGTTAGCAGATTGCCGTATTATACGAGTATCTATGATTTTTGGGCTCTTATACTGATGGTCTGTCTTCGAATCCTAGACTCGCATCTCTCTTTTAAATACATATTTTTCATTTGTATTAAAGATTAAATTATAAATCTTAGGAAAGTTAAATTCTAATCAGTGAACCATACTATAAAAACAGTTAATTGAACAATTTATTGCTTATAACACTGGCGATGAAGATATACATATTTCCACTTTAATATTAAATTAATTATTTACACTTTAATATTAAATTAATTATTTAAGGCGTAGGTTACGGCAAGGACTGTCAACCAGATTGCAAGGCGTCTAGGAACGAGCGTTGTCAGAGAATCGATGGTATTATGAAATGTGTATGCCGGCCCGGATTCGCAAGAATGTTTCCAGATAGACCATGCAAACGTAAGTATATATTGGTTTATTGCGTTCTACAGAATTTATTGATGAATTAAATTAGATTCTGTACCTAATACGGCCAGAAGCCAGGCAGCAATATTTAAAGAGTGAATGCAGACATCTGATATGGCTCCGAATTTGTGTGTGAGTCTCATGATTTTTTGCTTGAAGAATGATCATATAAATTACATGTAAAAGGGTTATTACAGCCAATATTATCCCGAGTACATTTTCTTTCGTCATTAAATATGATGATGCATGGCTGTAGAACAAATATGGTTTGGCTAGGAAGGTACAACTTACCATCAGATGGTCATGCTCGTATACTAAACGTAACATATTATTTAAGGTTCATAAAAGCAAAACATTATTTTTGCAGCAACTTACACATATTCAGTGAAACTAGCTCTTGGATCTCAAGGTGACGAACGTCTTCTGTTCCATGAGAAATTATCGGATAACTCGAGTAAGGAATATCATGCATTGGCAGTTGCCACTCACGAGGGTATCAACAGAATGGTAATGCAATCGGATTTGAGAGATGTGTATCATGGTGTACATATAACCGGGTTCCAACCAGTTGAAATGAAGGGAGGCAATGGGGATAAATATCAAGGCGTTATGAATGAATTCTACGTGCAAGTAAGTGTTTATTAGTTAGTATTAGAGGTAGTTGTTAAATGTTTCTCAGCAAACGCACAATTTCAGAAACAAAGTCATTAAATGAAAATATTAACCGATAACAATTAACAATTATTAACCGATGCAATTTTTGATTGATCTGATGATGATTATGTTTTTGTAGCTCTCGGACAATGCACACGAAAGTCGTCTAAAGGAAGTCATTGAGAAGTACTTGAGGAACAATAACTTTAGTCTCGGAGGCACTGATGTTCACGCAGCTGGAGAATTGGTTGAGAAATTGGATGTTAGCGGTAAGATTTTTTTTTATATCTGTCAGATTGTTGTTTCCTTAACTTTTGTACTCTACGTTTGGTTTTCTCATATATTTAAGAAATACAATAAACTAGTTAAGTTAGTTTACAAAAAACAATACGTTTCAAGCTTTTTTCAATGTTCCTTTAAATTTAATTAAAAATTACTTGGTTTACAGATTTCGACGAATGCACCAGTGGCCAATTCCATGATTGTTCAGAACATGCACAGTGCTTTAACCTACGTGGCACTTACACCTGTAGTTGTTTGGAAGGCTTTGCAGACCTCAGCGTCAACTCTTTGTACCCAGGCAGGATCTGTTCTGGTAAGATTGTTGAATTTCAGTTTTCTTGACTTCATTTCTTACAGATATTTACAGTCGCTATTATTCATCATCAACCCATTATCGTCCCACTGCTGGGCACGGGTCTTCTCTCAGAATGAGAGAGTTTAAGCCATAGTCCACCGCGCTGGCCAAGTGCGAATTGGTAGATGATGATTCCAAAGTAAATATAATTACTCTTTGAACAATCGCTGATTATGACTAACATTTTAGAGAAGTGTAGCCTACAGAGAAAACTGGTTGTTTCTAAGCATGAGTTATTGGCAAGTTTTCTGATATGAATTTTCTTGTAACATGTCTATTTCCACAATGATTTTATGGTGTGTAAAGTCTGCCAAACTGAATTTCTTGCTTCTTAATGCAATCTCTTCTAGTTAAGAAAAAGATCTATCAAAAATAGTGGAGCAATAATGTTTGATTTTGATAATTTTGTTATTCTCAAGTTTTTTACTGATACGTACTCGGAAAAGATAAGTATGTTTGATTTTGATAATTTTGTTATTCTTAAGTTTTTTACTGATACGTACTCGGAAAAGATAAGTAGTCCTAAGCATTGGTAATCTTGAAAGGATCCTGTATCGATTGTTCATGATGAGTCTAATTTCTACAACTGTATCTTTCCAGCTGAACCAGTTGGTTGTGAACGCTGTAATTACCACGGCTCGTGCTTCTCCAGAGATGACCACCGAGTGCTGTGTGAATGCTTCCAGTGGTATGCTGGCAGCAGTTGTCATATTAACCTAAAAGGTAAGCATTTCTTACGTTTGAAAAAGTTTAATTGACTGAGTGTTAGTTTAAGGAATGGATCATTTTTTTGACTAACATATTACAAGTAGGTATTGCAAGAAACGTCATTTTGTTTGAAAAGGCAAGAAAATTTCTGTTTGATCTCTCATAAGTCGGTTTTGGACAGAGAATGATCATTACATTCAAAAAAATCTTGCACCGGTAACAAGCGGATAAAATATGATAAAACCCTTTGTGGTTCGACTCCGGATATACTACAGCCACTCATATTTCTGCCTTAAAATTGTAGAATAAGGTACTTCTGTAGTCTACGACGTTCCAACTTAGTCCTCATGGGTAGGAACGTATCCGTAGCAAACATAAGATAAGACTCAATTCTTATTTATTAATTTTATTTGGATACCACTTTATGTGGGACTCAAACTATTTACTTATTAATGACATTACTCGCAAACTATAAATGGCAATGACTACCATCAGTAGATTTCGTGCTAGTTTGCTACAAGTAAAAAAAAATTGCAAATGACGACCCGCGTGGCGGAGCGGTCACCATTCCGGTCTGACACGCAGTGGGTTCCGGGTTCGATTCTCGGCCAGACAGACATCTGAATGATGAATTT
>DWLI01000529.1:0-20753 GCA_018249915.1 Cecropterus dorantes dorantes | reverse complement strand
ACGGCGTGTCGATTGGCACGTTTAGCATATTATTTGAATCAACTCTGTTTGGAAAGTGACATATGCTATATAATTTATAAAACACTTCGCTTCGTTAAATCTAGATTTCAAGATTTTATGTTCTTTCCCAAAGATCAAATTAACTCTGTACCAAATTTCTTTAAAATCGGTTCTAGTTAGCTAGACAGACAGAGTTACTTTCGCATTTATATTATTATAATATTTATAATATATAATTTAACATTAAAAATACAATAATATAATAAATAGGTAGAAGGATAAGGTAGGATGCAAGTTTCAATATGTCTCACATAGCTAAATCTTATTGTCACTTTGTTAGAAAGGGACACGAAGATTCTTTACTGGCTGTTTCTGCCGGTTCTTTTAATGGATGCGAGTGCTTAGTCCGGTTAGTATTATATTTCGCAACCAATATTATCAGTAAATTCAAATTAATTGTTAATTTGTAATTAATTTTACATTCTTGACTTGCTTGACTTTCTGGACTAATATAAACAAGGAATAATTACTATAAAAACGTAATTTATTAGTTTTTAATATTTTATTGATTTATTGAGACATTTAGTACCGATCAAGAAGTACCTCAAAATGATGACGATGGATGGTAAACATTTTAAGGAGATGTAACCCGAAGGAAAAAGTTGGCCGCGAATTAATAAAGATAGGTTTGAAGGCGCTTAAGCCAAAACCGTAAAGACATTTTAAATAATAATAGAGATAGAAACCCTAAATGTCAAAATCATTCTTATTGTCACAAACAGCAGTGAATGTGACAGTTGTCACTATCACGCATTTGGTAGTTTTATTTTTATTCGTTATATAGGTATATTATTATAAAATAATCTGTGTAAATCAATTAACAGAGAGGGTTTCGTTAAATAATAATGACTACAACGGTGATTAAGTATGTTGGTAGAACTACAGACTTCAAAGGAAAAACTTTATGGGAAATTGTAGGAAGCTTAAAGAATTTTGGTGTCGGCAGATATGTTGCCCGTTCGGTATTCAAACGATACCCTGAACCGAGTTTCATGAAAATTGTTAAAGTGGAAACCTGTCCAGACGAAGTATGTATTTCTCATTATATTAGTTAAAGTCAATTGTTTTACTCATTTTCCCCTAACCTAAAAACTAAGCCGAACATCATTAATTGTAAATGAAAATTATGTCTGTCTGACTCCATGTGTCATATATGGTATACTAAAATTACAGGAAAGACGGCGAGTGAGAGTGTGGGTAGAAAAAACCTTCAGAGCTAAGAAATTACCAAAGTTGACAGAAATCTACCGAACATCGTACAAACCGGATTATCAACTTATACCCAAAGATGAGGAAGCACTATTGTTGAATGCTTTTGAGAAAGCACAAAACCGTTCTGAAGATATTCTTCCTAATAGCATAGAGATGCCAGCATTGTTGAAGAAGTTCATTACTCGAGACCATGAGAAAAAAGGATTAGAGGTGTGGTAATCTAGATTTTCACCTTCTTTTTGTGTTATATTTTGAGATCTTTTATTTATAAGAATGAAGTAGTTAACTAGCATGCTCTACACCTGATGGTAAGTGGACACTGCTGCCCATTGATATCTGTAGGCTATTTCTTACAGAACAGAGTTCTATCTGAAGCCAATCGCAGATTTGTTGCTACTACCAAGCACTAAGATGGTTGCCTCATATGAATGTGAGCGCGTAATCACACCCTTACACCAAAGCACAGGAATATGTGTGGCATTGGTAACTCCTCGGTTAAACCTTGCCTGTTTTACAACCTTCCAAATCTGTAAGTGTTGTTGTATATCAAACAAGTTATATTTCTTTTGTGTTATAAATTTACATCTGTTTATGTCTTGTAGGTTCAATACAACCCAAGTGGACGAATTTATGTACCATTTTTGGAGATTTCTGATGAACAAAAAATGTATATTTTTTCCATGAAAGCAATCAGTTTTTGATTTTTTAATTAGGTTTTTAAGCCAAATGATGACTATAACAGTTATGTCAGAAAACATAGTAATAGCAGATAAAAGTAATACAAATATAAATAGAAAGATGCAAAAAAATTACCATATTATTAACAATAACTTCTATTAGGGCAATTTGCCTGTTATGCATGGTTATTCCCGCAAGCGTATTATAAAGTCGTGGAAAATATGCAATAAATAAAAATATTTTGACAACTCCAATTATATTTTCTCCTTCTTATTTTAAAATAATTATAACTCTGCCCAACGACAATCGCCACGTCTCTACTCTCCTCTCCTCTCCTCTCCTCTCGTCTCCTCTCCTCTCCTCTCCTCTCCTCACCTCACCTCACCCCCTCATCACCGCACCACACCACATTAGGGCACCTCACCACTGCTACGTCACAGTATTATACACATGAAGGATATGAATGCCATGTGTGACTTGCATACAGGCTGCTTGTATCCTCATGTGGAGTGATTTTGAATTTTTCAAGTATCTTTTTAACTTTGATAGCCAAATTGTGCTGTAAATTTTAATTGGAATTTGTTTTACTTTTTATCAATTATAGCCCATACCTTACGGGCAAGCTATTTGGAGAAATGTGCCAAGTTAAATATGTTACAAGGTTCAGACCATACATAGTACAAACCATGACCATTAGGAGTTGCGGGATGTTTTACCAAAAGCAAAGTGTGAATTTAATCTACCTACAGAATAAATATCTACAAACAAAGAGTTTTATGCCCATCAAAATAAGTTCACACAAAAAAAAACCCTTCATTTTTAGAAGGTTTCCTCTTCATAGAGGACTACATGTGGCCTGATTCACTGGACATGGTTTCTAACCCTGATTTATTGTACTAAGTTCGCAAAAAAGCCCTTAATTGAGCTAACCCTTTCCTGGCCATGGCTCTTGGTTAAGTTCTAGCATCATTCAGACATCTGTCTTCATAAAATATTGTGACTACATATTATTATTTTAATATTTTCAGACGCTGAAGGAGTATGTGATACCTCTGTCTTACAATCACAGTCCAAACAGAGTGCACAGGATTGCTCAAGGTGATGAGAAACCAACAATTAATTTTACAATGGGTCTTGGAAAACCAGCAAGCCCTGGATTATACGAAGGTGTGCCGCTTGAAAACTAAGCTACTTATGTGGTAATAGCTCTAAAGTTATGTATATGTAGTTTAGTTGTTAATAGTTATAAATGAGAAATAAATTACTTTCAAATTTATATCCATATTTATTATTTTTAATTTAATTTGAATGTTAAGGAAACTTTGAAGTTGAAGCAAACTTTTTAGCCAAAAATGGATTTGTGTCCATCTCTTTAACAGTTTTTTCCAAGTCGAGTTTCTGCAAACAAAGAATTAATAGTTAAGCATACTTATTTGAATTGGTTATATCTTTATGTACATTTTATGCTGCTGTTGTGCCTGCCTTAAGTAAGCCTTTTAAAACTCTTATTCCATTGTTAGTTATGATGCTGTTTCTGAATGGAGAGTACACTAATTCTATGCATATTGGTAGAGGGACATGTCAGATGTTTTCAAACCTTCAATGAGGCCTCTGACGAGATTTAAAAACGTCTATACGACATATATAATAATCGGAGCCGACGATGTAATAAGCCCTGTAAAGTATGGAAGTTGTCCCCCATATTGTACTTTGGACCAGACTCAACTCTACTTAAATTTGTATACCTAGAATTGAGAACACTAGCGGCGACGCCATGTAGGCTACAAAAATTAATCTTTGTAAGACTGGCTCAAACCAGCTTAGAGCCCTTCAATATGGAGTACATATACCATTTGCAAATAAAATGAATTGAATTTTACTAAAACGTTTACTCACTCTCCAGAAATCACGCATCTCCTGAACATCGTCTTCTCGCTGCACGAAGTACTGTCGAACAGTCTTTTGTATCAACGTGGCTGCATATTCTTCCGGCCATAGCCATGACTTGGGATAATAAGGCCTGGGACTGAAATTCAACATAATCAGTACCAACACCTATATTTGTTTCACCAAAATTAGGTCACCTTTTTAAGGTCAACTGCCTCAACTCACCTGGCAGGCAGGTTGATGACGCAGTAAGTGTTGATGATACACTGAAGAACCCTGCTGGCTATGTGCTAGAATATATGTTTAAGTCGCGTCCTACGTCCACGGTGATAGGTGGTGCTATGCCCACAGGGAACAAATCGACACTACACGGCATAGCAAAATTAGTAGTTCGCAATATTATATATGATCAGTGACCACTGTGTTGCTTTTTTGTAAGTAAAAATAAAAAAAAATACATTTAATTAAAATTTATCTATAAGAAAGATTTAACTAAATATTTTCTACACAACATAGTGTATGTAGTGTACCCACACTATATGATTATACGAGTAGTAAATTTTACACTTTACATATTGAAAGATATTGACCACATCGCGTGTTAGAATGAGGTGGAGTATACGTTTTACAAAGATAGTTACTACAACGAGGTTACAACAAGATGCAGGGGACTATTCCCATGTAATCCCTTCTTGCCAATATCTGTAGCTTTGATGTGGTTGGGGTACAAGTGAATACACATTAAAAGTAAGGTCTTACTGCGTTTGTAAATGTTTGCGAACCCACGGCATATTGAACAAGTGCAACATGACTTCTTTGCGGCCTGGGTACCGTGGATTATTGTTCCATAATACCTGGTGATACACATTTTCTATTATTTGTCAATTTCCAAGTCGAGTTATTAGTCGAGTTTCCATTCGAGTTATTATGAAAAGCCTCGGTTACGTTCTCTTTAGGTACGTGCAATGGCGGATTTACCAGCAGGCTGAGTGGATTGGAGTCTAGCGGCTGATTTTAGGGGCGGTAAATATAATGTTATCTTGTCGATTCATTTCAATTAGAATAAGCTCAGTTGTGTAGAGTGGGTTCAATGACCCTCGGGTGGATGACGTCTTGTCGGTGGCAAAATATTTACATCTGGCGACATTTATTTTTGTCGCTGACTTAAAGTGTGGCGACGAATAAGGTAGCCTACTGGTGGCAAATTTGTTAATTCGCAACTGGGCACACTACTATCAAGCTATACCTATTTCTTTTTAACAACAGTATGTTAAGCGGACCTGTCTTGCTTTGAAAAGTAAGTAAAAAGGTAAGTAAAAGCTTTTTTTGTAGTATGAAAGTAGTAAACGAGCATGCAGTGCACCTCATGGTAAGTGGATACTGCTGCCCATGGACATCTGGAATCAACCCTAGGTAAGATCAAAGGCTCTCCTAAGGTTAGCCATAGATGCGTTGCTATCCCTGAGGACTAAGATGGAATGCCTCAGTAAAGTATGTCACCCTTACCACACCTTTCAGACCAGAACACTACAGCGCATAACACTACTGTTATAAGGCAGAAATAGGTGGGGCGGTGGTGCTTCCGGAGTCGAACCAAAAATAATTCTACCAGCTTAACTTGAGTTGAGTCTGAGCGACCAACGAGAGGAACCTACATGTTTGATTTTATTACAAGAATTTGTAAACGGTCGATCGTCTACGCGTCTGTATAGATGCATATACCAGAAATATATCGGAAAACTTAAATTTGTTTATTGGTTTAAGCGTTAGTAGCATATGTCCGGTCTGCCTTAACATCAGGTGGACTATATCATTTTAATTTCCTACTCACTAGATTATGGGGATTGAAAATTTACAACGCGCAATCCGATGTGTCGGTATCTTTAATTAGTTTTAAAGCGTATTCTGTTGTTTATACGTTCGTTTTTGTTTATACCTGAGCAATATGGTCAAGACCATTGAAAAAGCATTTTTGCCTAATCAAAGCTTCCCAAAGCTTCGCTTTGTTAAGGGTTTCTTCTAACGCCGGGATGAGGTGCACAAACACTTCGTTCTTGATGTAATCGCATTCTGTTTCTGGAAATATATTTTTGATTTTTCATTATTCAAGCATGCATTCCACGTGTTACGGAAAGACGGATACTGCTTTCCATAGACAACCATAACTACATATACAACGGGGATTTCACCTGAAGAGAATTATAGACGCATTGCTACTCCAGAGTTTTAAATGGCCGCCATCTACAGAAATGCAAAAATTACTTCACGTTGGAAACATGGGAAGTAGTTTCTTCCCCGTTAAAAGTTAGTTTAAAGAAATAGTTTAAAAAAATACCGTTTTTTCTCACAGTCCCAAACTAGGATTTTACTCCTTTGTCGCGGGTACCATAGACACATAAAAACGAATACACAAACATTCAGACCAAAAACAGAATCTAAACTCATCATTCAAATGTCTTTTTAGTGGATCGAACCCGGAACCCACTGCGTATCAGACTGGTGTGGTGAACCGCGTGCTGCTTCTCCACGCGGGTCGACAACAAATGTACTGGTTTTATCATCAAATATAACCTTAATCTTAATTATAAGCTGAAAAATAATCACTGGACTGTAAAGGTCTTACTAAGGAAGGGTGACTTAGGGACACTAGGTTGCTTGCTCAACATATACTCTTCAATTTCTTGGTACGATTCATCACTCTCTTTCAGAATCTGGTTCCAGTTAGCGCGTGGGGCCCTCCTGTATACAACAGGGAACTCTATTTCCGAGCAGGGTAAGCTATCGGGTAGAGTAAATGTAGCGAAAGTGTCCACTTGATCGATCACTGATTTTGCATCCTTACTTTTTCCTTTGCGATCTGTTCCCTTGCCTGCCATGTTTATATTTAATTCAAACTACCTATGATACTTATATTCTTTATTGTAACTCGTAAATAAACACAATTGAAAGGTGACTTAACTTGACGTTTTTTTGTTTTCTCAATATATTATCAAATTACGAGATGATATGTGTCATTCAAAAACACTATCTTAAAAAGTTATTTCCTTATTTCTTTTAAAAATACCGTATCACATATATATAATACAAAACCACACGAGAAAAAGACATCAAAATATGAATTGAAAATCACGGTCTAGTACCTAATTGTGCACGGCATATAAAAGCCTATTTCCACTTATTGCTATTATGAAATTTACAGGCTATTATTCATTAAGTTTGTTTATGTACTTTAACAAATATTTTATGTCCTATAAATAAAAAAAAAAGGATTTTGACTGTATAATGTACATTGTTTTTATTTACCTACTAAAATATAAATTTTAGAATATTCTATTTTGCTTAGATTGTCATGTTTAGATCAGGAATGTAGGATTGTTTTTAAATTTCATAGTAAAATATGTATTTTCAATCATTGAAATTATATATTATTATACATATATCTCTTATTAATTAGTTTTTTGGAGGTCAGTGTGCGGTATTTAGGTATAAATAAATAATAATAATATATTTATTAATAATTGACTAATTTGTTTAAGCAATGTGTATAGGGTAAATGAAAGGATAAGTAATTTTTCATATTTTATTATACAAAATCTGCATAAGCAATTACTCACATTCTCTAGGCATTACCGCCCAAAGATAATAAATTACAAATATAAATTAAATTACCAGGTTTCATCTTACTCGTTGAATAATTACTAAGTCTAAAATTGTGACATCGAGTATAATACTTCCTTAACTCTCGTAAATATGTTAATATTGTGAGAATTTTCCTGTTATCTGCGAGATCCAATCTAAGTAATGTGCTACTTTCACATAGACGCCAGGTACACCTGGCTGGCCACAGCCGATGCCCCACGACACGACTCCCACCAATTGCCAGGTTCCTCCGCGTTCACACACCAGAGGACCGCCACCGTCACCTTTGCAGGCGTCCTTTCCTTCCTCCCCACCCGCACAGATGAATCCTGGATTCAATTCGTAGTTGTAACCCAGCCTTGTTTGTCTCAGCTGTTGCTGACATTGTCCATGTCCAATAACAGGTACGTCAACTTCCTTTAAAATGTTTTGGTATTTGCCGTAATCACCAAAGGCATCCTTTCCCCAGCCGGTGGTCCAGCACCTTTGTCCAGCGTATTCAGTGTATTTGTCGGGCAAACAAGCTGGGCTGATATGGGGATATTTTGTCCATTCTACTGGATGATCTAATTTAAGAATAGCAAGGTCGTTGTCTAAGGTTCCAGCATAGTAGAGAGGATGAACGTGCACAGAAATAACATCTCTTTCAATGTATGGATAGAATTCAACATCGTGATTGACGTCCCATTCTCCAAGACGAACTCTGAGATCAAAGCCTTTGTATCTGTAAAATACAAAAATAAAATATGTTAGAGTATTTATAAAACGCATTGAGACTGGAATAAGTTTTATACATTTAAGTACAAATAAAAAAGTTGTTATCAGAATAAATTAAGCAGAACTTACGATTTAATGCAATGAGCAGCTGTCATAATATGTAGTCCGTCAATGAGTGTTCCACCGCACACATAGATAGATTCTTTCGGGTCTTTTTTCAAGATAGCAGCTTGCCAAGGGTACTCTCCAAATTCACTGTCGCCATCGACGTAGGCTGGAGTCTTAATTCTTCCATTAATGCCTTGCGAATGTCTGATACCGCATTGTCCACGATTGCCAGCTTGGGGTCTCAAGGGTCGCCGACAGCAGACTTGATTTTGCTTGCATTGTTGAATTTGAGGACGTCCAAAGTATCCTTGACGCTATAACAGAAGTACAAATTGCATTGAGTCAATGTATTAACAACAACAATATGATCGATAACAACTGATAAATTTGATTTCTATTATGATTCTGAAAGATTACCTCTTGAATCGTTTCAGCTAAAGGATTTTCAGTAGAAATGTCACGCTTCTTTCTTTTTTCAGGAAATCGGACAGTTTGGCCTCCCCGGTTTGCCCCAGGGGGTTTGGAAGGAATGGTAAGAGATCGGGAGTAGGCATAGCGGTTGGCATATACATTTTGATTGTTATTTATACTACCATTAGCTGATCTTTCAAATCCATAACCTTGATATGGATTATATTCTATTTGGTCATCATAATGACCGTTATTATCGTCATCATAGTAGTCCTCATTGTCCGCTGATTGTTCAGGGGTGTTGTAAGGATTCAAACGTGGATACCCTCCGTATTGACCGTAATTAGGGGAATATACTGGTCCTTCGTAATGAGAAGGATAGTGTGGCCCATGAGAATGTGAAGGATGCAAGTGCGGTTTATGCTGGTATTGGTAGTAAGGGTTGTGGTGATGATAATGTTCGTGTTTATTTAGGAGATACAATTTCTTTTCATGGAATAAGTGTCCTATTTTGTTAACAACATGTTCGTTTGGTGTTACATGTAAGTTAACGAATGGTTTTATTACTTTTTCTCCATAATCGTCTTTTGTTACTTGTACTGATAGTAAAGGATTTACGGAGAGTAAGCCAAGATTTATACCTCCGCTGTTTAAAGCAGGACCATAAGGATTATAAATAGGATTTGAGTTAAAGGGATTGATTGGATAACCACCGTGGGAAGGCTGGGGCAACCCAAAAGAGACACCAAACGTGGGCTGCACTTTTTTGTTGATATTTCCCCCATTGCCGCCGTAGCCGGCCAGTCCAAGAAGGCGCTAAAGTAATATTTATTCAATAAATGAATAGTTTTCAAATGTAGTGTTAGGTTAATGTCAGTGCCCAATGTTTAGTCGTCCTTTTGTAAGTCACTGCTTTGGATTAGATTAATGTTAAAATATTAACATAATCGTATCCAGATACAATGATATTATTGTTACCCCAGTTTTTGTATTGGTAAGTAAAATGGAAATAAAATGGATAGGGATTTGGGTCAGAATGAATGAAATTGTAGTCAATATTATTATGGTTAAGAATACGAATCATAAAATAAATTGTTGATGCTCTTAAAAATGTAGGTTTACTTACAGGCTCTATTTCTTTTGTAGCTTCTTCCTCTTTTTCAGCTTTGACCTCGCGTTTACTGACACTTTTGACTTCAGTTGAATTTTGAACGTTGTCAACCTTGTCAGTAGCTTTAGTTTTGTTCAAACCATCCAATTGTTCTTCAGTTAAAGCATCAATTTCGCTGAACTTATTACGGGGGTCGATTGGCAAGTATAAATCATCTCGGCGTCCAATAATTTCTTGCGCTGGACATTGATCATAATTCACACAAACACATTCAAGACCTTGAGCTTTAGGTTCATGATAATTTTCTTGATATGAATTGCTCTGGCCAAAGGTAGCTGGGCCCTGATTGTATACATTGTTATTCGATCCGACGTAGAGTTCTTTTTTGTTAAATTCTCCATTCTGCGACGCGTAAGCACCTAATGAATTACCATATTTCTGGTCTTCAAATGCATTGTTAGTAAAAGTATTCGGGAGGCCTTGAGTCAATAAACTAGCACTTCCTTTGTTGATATTGCCATGTCCGAATTGAGAACCATAAATGGTATCTGGTTCATAAATAGGTTTTGTATTTGATTGGAAGTTTCCTGTCATAGGCTTGAAGCCTCCTGAACTGAATCCACTGTAGTCTCCTCCAGCAGCTGTCAATACACCAGACGATTCTTGAAGTTGGGCTTGCGATGCTAAGTGTCCGACGGATCCAACTGGTATAGCCACTGGCTTTATGATAACTTTTGGATCTTTGTCAGCATCACTGTGCACGTAATGATGATGTACATGTTGTTGAACGACTGAATCAGTTTTTGTCGGAACTTTATTGTAGGTTGGTTTTGGGGTTTGGAATGCATATGGTTCTTCATTCGCAAAAACAGGTGGTTTAGTCACATAATTCGTTTCATGTCCATTATATAAACCGCTGCTTTGAGAGAAATGATAGTTACTGTTGGAAACACCATACTTGTCTGAGAAACCAGGGCGTACGTTAGCACCATATCCGTTTCTCTTAGGTGGACCTTTGTGTGGGCGTGGCGGGTAAGGCATAGGCTTAGCTGGTCCATAGGCTCTAGGCGGGCCGCGAACTGGAATTGAAGCTACTGGTCTTCCAACAGGCTTTATATCAACAGGTTGCGCATAAATGAGTTCATCGGGGGATACATAAGTTCGCTTCTCTTGGGTATCATCTTCATCACACTGAAATTAAGTTTGATTAAATAAGTTAATAATATTTTGAAAAGTAGGTATATTTTTATATAAAAATAAAATAAATTGTTGTATTTCACAGACTAGTGATACTCACTTGAATAAGTCCGAGAGTACAAAGCCGACCTTTAATCAGGTTTCTTGCTTCAGTGTCGTCTCCAGCATCCAAAGCTTCTTTGATTGTAGGATCGCTGTAAACGTCATCGAAACCGCCTAAACTTCTTCCTTGTTTGCTGCTGACCAATTCATCTACAATGTCATCGAGTACTGAATCCTTAGACTCAAGATTTTTTTCTTGCGCTTCGGCCATTTCTTCGCCTTGCAATAGCTCGGTTGGCTTGTCCTTTGTTTCCTCCACGTTTTGGTCATTTTTGTTTTCTCCACCCCATGACCATTGGGCGTTTGTTCTACTTATTGCTAACGATAGCAGGACGCAGTTTAATATAAACCACCGCATTGTCTGTAAAAAAAAAAGAAATATTTTATAAATTTCTGTTTTATTTAGCATGTGGTATAGTAGTGTTTCGAAACTCTGTTAAGTAGGCGGAGAATCACTTTTACTTTCGCGGACGGTTATATAAGGCTCTATAATGTCAGCGCCCCGGTGCGCCGCTCGAGCACTAGCGGAGGTCTGCGAAAGCACTCTCTCATGTTATACTAGCGGTTACGTATGAGGATTAAGTCTAAACGTACGACGCGTGATATAATAAATATCATCTGTACACGTTCAGTTAATGTATTTTAAACTATTTTCTGTAATTATCATATTTATGTAAAACGCTAAGAGCAACCGGAAGCTCAAGAACATATATACAAAAGATATTCGATTTGATGGTTATTTTTGACTGATGGTCCTTTGTTTGTTATTGTTAAGAAAGTGTTATTGGGGTCAGTGTCGCTCAAAATCGGTCACAAGCCATTGGTAAGCGTAGCGCGTCGCTGTTGATGCGTCATATTTCTCGTAACCGTGTCTTATGTAAGTTCCGAAATGTAACTCAGTTGTTTTATGCAATACATTACAACATCGTAAATAATCTTATAATTTGATAACTTTTATTTAACAATTTAAATTTTATTAATTAGTTTTTAATAGATTAAATTTATGATTGTGTACTAGAAATATATCGTACTCATCATGTCGACCGTACTCTTTTATCTTAATTTTAAGCTAAATTGAATTCTACCTAATTCCACAAAGTCTGACTTATCAGACTTTGTGGACTATTAGACGTTACAAAGTATTACGATAAAATAAAAGTTTAATTATTGACGCGATTAATGATTATATGTGTTATAAAGTAAATACTGAAGGCCCTGTATCGGGATCCTCTAATGAAAATATACTTAAATTACAACCAATTAAGTAAAAACATTCAACAAATATTTCTCAGTACTTACAGTACCGAAAACTGAACCTTGGACTCAGGGTACGAGATCATTGTAGCATGCCGAACTGTTAGCTAAAGGGCTAATGATATAAGTGACACGCAAGAGAAAAACAAACAACAAAAGGGCTAGGAAGGTGGTGTTACTCGCGTGGAATGCTTTGAGAAAAATACTAATGTAAATCTCATTGAATGTTCTCAAGCCCATTGTGATCCTGGTACTCACGATATGGAGTGTCACTTTATGGTTCACTGGGAAGTGAAAGTGGCGATGTCTGTTTGTTTCGAGGTATGGAAATTGCCAATTACGTATAAATACAGTATTGTGCGTATTTATACTTAATTGGATCGTATCGAGTACGTATTTCTAACTAATAATGGATGTGTGCATATTTTATGTATACTGTGTATTTATGATAATTATCAAATGTTTCTACATAAAAAAATGGGAAATTTATTTTATGAAGATAATCAAAATGAAGAGAGCTAAAGAAATTGACTTCGCTACCTATTGGAATATATTTAGATAAGTGCGTCAAAATTATTACTTGGAAATAGTGGAACGTATTTCACATGTTATATTTATGAGAAACACAACTTTCTATTTATATTGCAGTGAGCTTCACTTAGTGCATTTTAGTGGAATACAAATGTGCAGAAATATTATATTCTATTCTAAGAGAAATAAGTTAGGTATATTTTACGCAATTTTTCACATAGTTATAGATTTTTTTTAATTGTGTTTAACGTCATCACTTAATCGTAATCAATTTTAATTTAAATTAAAATTTTACACTTATATTCCACTTTGTTCAGCACTTTGACCTCTATTTCCAAATGAATTAAAAAACAAGATCACTTCAAAACTAAACTTACTTTTGTTTATCCAATTCTTTGTTTATCACTTATTATTATATAACTTTTTAAGTTATTTCCAACACTTCACCGGCGCTGTGTTTGCGTCCGAATGACTGCCACATCTACCACCACGACGCTTTATACTTCGACCAACGTAAAGATGCATGCAGCCCGATTTTGTAAGATGATCGACTGAGACCTCTACCACTATGCATTAACGAAGTTTATGTCGATCGTAAACGGTCATATTTTGTTAGAGAATTTTGACAACGACAGCGTGGTTCGTGGATTTGGCGCATCGTGGTACAGGGTATGACGTCAATTGGTGTATCATTGATCAACCCCTGTTTCATTCATGAATATGTTCCGAGTAGAGATTGGGCAATCAAAGACGATTGAGGTTAACTTGCGGATCTTAGTTTCTATTGTTGTTACACCGATATTTAAAATGTCATCAAAAAGCCGTATAAATATAAAAATAATAATAATATTCATTCCATTATGATTTTTAAAATTCTATTAATATTTAAAATTTATTTTTTACATCTCTCTGTTTTAAATAATCAGTCAATATAATTATGAAGTAAAAATAATGATTGGCACCGAATTAAGCTCTTTTTAAAAATAACGTCAAAATTAGACTTTATTCTTTAATTTAGAAAACTTAAAGCCAATTGATTAATACAATCTAATTCTCTAATATTACAACAAAAATTAGACTAGTCATTAATTGGCTCCTAATACACGAACAATCGTACAAAGAAACAAGTAAAATACAAATTGCTTATTTCTTATACATTTGTTATAATATCTTTAAATAACGAAATAGCTGAAGAATGAAGTAGAATGAAGCTCTTACTTAACTTCGTTCAACTGACTGATATAATGTAAACATTGTTATTATTGTGACATGTTATCTAACTAAGACATTCGCCGCCCGCGCACACCAAATTAGAACATGTCCTGCCCTAATTGGTTATAATAGCGTCGAACCACTTTCACTAGGGCATCGTTGATACTAGAAAGGATAGATGACCCACTCACACGTCCCTTTAACAAAATCATATGTAGAAATGAGAATAAAATGATACGAATTTTGTAAAAAATTTATGGATGATTCTAATAAAAAGTTTTGTAAGCAATGATATTTTCTTAGTTTTAATGAAATTTAAAAAGATCCACACGCACATCTCAATCTAGAACAGACCTCAAAAAGTTATTAACTGAAGTTAGAGATGCTGGTTTGATTCCAGAGGCACTACCGTTACACCTGTTTCGGCTCGAAAACAGTACCCTTAGTACGAGTTTATCTTGTTTCATCAAAACAATCATTGTCTTATGTTTTCGTACATGATTTTTAATTACATTGCTAGATATATTCGAAAACGAAAAGAACTTGAAGTGTACCTTGCAATGTATGAGCAAAAACGTAAACAATAATCGTTTTGAGGAAACAAGATAAACTCGTACTAAGGGTACAGATGTGTTTCGTTGCTGCATTCTTGTAGCAAAGCTCAGAGGTAGCAAAGCATCAGTAGCCAACCTCGGAAACAACTTCAATCCTATCTCGGATTGATAAAGTACGATGTCCATGGGCGGCAATGGCCAGTTACCACCTAAATATTATCTTTCCTATTTAAAAGAAAGATGTCTGGTTGGTTGGAGATTGAGACCGGCACTCATCGTGGCAAACTGGTAAGATAATCGCCGCGCTACGGGGGTGGTCCGGCAGTTTCTCAGTATATGGTACCAGAATCAGATGTAAGGTTTTTAAATTTTGTAAATAATCTCATGTCTCCTCATATCGCCATTATTGTACTAATACAGGATAATATATAAATACGTGGACAACAAAGCATCAATTATACTGAACTTAAAATTGAACAAAACGGCAATTTACAATAATTATATAATACTCTACCTACTTATTATTATTGGTAAAGAATTTGATTTTATAATTTTATATTTTTAATTATGGGGAAAAGATTGAATATTAGGCAGTTCCATTCGCAAAGTTTACTATTTTAATTCGTAACTAGCTATTTAGTTACAACACAAACGGACACTAAAATCTTTATTATAGCTTAACACTATTATTATAACCATTGAAGACATAATATAGTTAATTATGTTTTTTAGTGAACGGTACTTGAGTAAAACTTATTAATAATCTCATTTTATGTCGGTTTTATTATTTGGCAAACGAGGCCCTTGTTACGAATATAATAACGCGTATCGTAGTATAAAAGACATCAACGCGATCTAATATCACGCTCTATAAGTATATAAGTATGAAAACAAAAGTTATAAGGGTAACTGTTATCTTTTCTTTATTTATATATTTTTTATAATTAGTGACGAGCATTGGGGTGTTATTTCACCAGATATTAAAGGTTAGGAGATTAAAGGTTGAAACTAAGTTGCAAAGCGAACAAGATTCAAGTGAGGAAGATGTGTTTTTTACCGACACAAAAAATGAGGAGGGTCTATGTTCGACTGTATATACTGTTTTATGTATGTTCATGGATTTCTATCCCACTAACGAACCGATTGTTAATTATTTATTTAATTTAAAAGAGCTCTATACTCCAGCGGTATCAACTATATTTTTCATGTATTTTCTAAAGCTATTGAGACATTTGCATATGGTCATCATCATCTCATGATGCTGAGCTGATGGAGGAAGGTACAACTCTTTAGCGGCTTGTAGCTACGACATATAAGTAATCAACATATTTTGTTGGATCACGACGACAAAACTATATCCTACCAGTATATGTCCATCGACTCTAGAGCTATGTACTGTGTATATACTAAACATATATTTAAAATTTTTTTTACCTTTTTGTGGCATAGATTGGTTTCTATTTATTGTGTTTTTTTTTGAAAATGCTATAGCTACTTCTGTCGTGATCCTTAGCTGGTATACGTAGCTCCATAATTAGCTCATGTACCTTCATTTAAAAATGTACCCTGAACCTATTTGCACCAGATCTACGATAAAAGCAATGAAAATCAATTCTATTCTTGGAGTTGACACCCTTACCTAAAGACATCTTCATACACCTTAGCTTAACACATATTTCGTGGAAAGGGGTTATTAATTTAAAAAAACCTCTTTCTAATAATAAAGTAGGTCGAGGCTCGATTACTATTAGATTAGTCATAATAATAAAAACCCTCTACACTGATATTCTCCACTACTACTATTCCATACTAAGGTTTTTCCTGTTTTATGAGTGCCAGGGACACTCATAAAGACAAATACATAATGTTATACGTATTTATGATACTACATACAAATAATATTAACTACTTGATTTGGTTTATGTAAATTGGTTTTATATTGTCCCCTTTTCATTCTCGGGCATTTAAAGTATCTTAAATGTATATAAATAATCCGCGTGGCGGAGGGGTCATCACCAGTCTGACGCACAGTTAGTCCCGAGTTCGGTTCCCGGCCATACAGACATCTGAATGAAGAATTTAGATTTCTGTTCTGGGTCTGGGTGTTTGTGTATTCGTTTTTGTGTGTCCATGGCACCCACGACACAGGAGAAAATCCTAGTGCGGGGCAATGAGCGTAGAAAGTGTGTTTTTTGTTATTATTATTACAATTACAAATACATATCTTTTACTTTTCGTGTAATAAGGTTAGAGATGAGGCTCCTAACAATAGGAACCGTATCTGTTAGAACAATATATAATATGTTAAGCTCACAACTATATTATTCTATTATTAACACCAAAACATAAAAATCCCATTCACATACTATTGTCACCGAGATTATGGGTGTTATAACTTGAAATGGGTTTTAAAACTTGCAGTAGCTATACGCACGTGTTTCTTTACATAATAAGGACCCGCTTTAAGGTTTTTTTTATCAATAGTCATTCGGATTTAAGTACGTAACACATTCTGTACCATCATTTGCGTAGAACATACATAATGAATCAAGCTTACTTCAATGGCAATCGAACCAGGATCTTTTTTCGGTGCTACACGCTTGGGTTACTGGACTTGCACAAGAGGGGCTTTCCAGTGCAACGCGAACCGGACCTGCGCAGGCGCAACACGCTGACGCTACCATCGCTTGCGCAAGAGTTCGCTGAACCATTCCTATGACTGCAATTGTGTTTGGAACTCGACAGTTACGTGGATTTAATGTTTGGTGTAATGGATACAACGTTTGGAAAACGTTAACTTTGTTGGACTCGAGAAATCTATTAATTTACGTACGCACGAGTCAAGTTACGAAACGTAAAAGTAATACTTTTTACGACAGTTTAGTAAATATTTTTACGTAAATAGGACGTTTTTTTTACTTCATGGCCTGGTTAATGCCAAAAGTAAGTCACATCAGTCATATTTAGATCTAGTTCTTACGTATAACTTAAAATAGAAAGAGTAACATCTAAAATCGATTGTAGATATATTGCTGCTTAATAAGTCGTTCAATCTGCTCTATCACTCAAAATGGCAGATATAGGCGTGGCTATCATACTAACAACTAGACAGATACTAATACTAATAACAAGAAACAGCTCCGCCATATTTTTATTTATTTTCTGTAAGTTAGCCTAAGGATCGATGAGCAGACGAGCCACCGGAAGGAAAGTAGTCACCGTTAATATGGATAATTGCAACGTTAGATGAGCCGCCAATGCATCGCAGGCTTTGTAATGTCGATCTCTTATTGCAACTTTTTTGAAGATCCGAAATATGTGTGAGTAAAATATTAGCGTAATAGAAATAGTCTTAGTAACACTTTTATTAAAAAATACATGCACCAAATTGTTGAACATTGTAAGAGAAGACAAAAATCTTAAAAAAGAAAAAATGGGAACTTATTTTTATATGTGTAGAGAGATGACTTAGAACAAGTTAAATTATGTACTTTCGCTAGAGTATGAAGTTTCAATGCGTATAAAAAATACAAAAAATGTAACGTATATTCTTACTTATCTACAAAGGTCGAATTGTAAATAACTGGTTTTTATTATTAAGTGTCTGAGTTATAAAAATATTATAAAATTCAGAACAGTAGATCTTTATTTTTAATGTATTAAGTTATTTTATATACCATTCACTTAACGGCATAAAAACAAAACACTGCTTATTATATTTATTATATGTTTAATGTCCCTTGATTTTTAAGATTAGCACGTAAAGACTATTGTACTTAATTTGACACAATTACTGTAAATAAGTAAATACAATAATAAGCGTATGAGACATTTAAGTAATGTTTCATGTACTTATACTTACACTTAATAGCACAGCTCGTTTTCATATAGTGATGGATATTTCTACTAGGTAACTATTTTCCACGCTTTCTGCGTGCTATGATAACTCAGGGAAATTGCTAGATAGAAAATGATTGCGGCAAATGAGCCTGATTTTTGGTACGGTGCCTATCAGTTTCGTCACTCGTCAAACTAGCTAATATTATAGGTACAATGCACTTGGGTGCATCGAACTCAAGTTCACAACGGTGCATAATGCGTTAGTTGAAGTATAAACTTTGAAACGCAGTAGAAGGGTTAACTGTTGACTGCGGATGTGTTTGACCCGCGTTTAAGATTTGATTGCGTACGATAAACGGTGATCTAATAGTTAAGATGCAGCTGAGATTTTTTTAATTTATTGTTTATATTGTACACAAACATGCAGTTCACCTGAGTAGGTAAGATGTCACTGCCGCTCTTGGACATTATAAAATTAGAGTCTTATTTAATGATGACCATTTAGTTTGGAATAGCTCGGATAAGTATGTCTCCCTATCTACGTTCTCCAAGCTAAAATACAGAATCACGCCACTATCATTTTTAAGCGATAAATATGTTGTTTGATATTGTATTATTGATAAAATTGAGTTATTCTAAACTGCTACTGAAATTTGTAGTAGTTATTACTGGGAATTAGTGTTGCAAGTTTGACAACACGGATTTTCCGAACTGCGTCTATTGCAATATGCCGTGGAGGCCACACGCGCCTTATACACAGGCAAAAGAAAATCGTGGAATGGCCATGCAAATTTTAATTCGTTTTTTTAAACATGTTCGTATTGCTTGGTTAGCTATTTGTATTTAGTGCAAAATTAAAAACAAACATATAATTGAATGAAAATTAACTAAAGTTTTCACTTTCAACTCTAAAGAAATAAAACAAAAAAGGTGTTTGAGATAGATTTTTTTTTAAGTCTATGATAATTAGGTGAATTATTAAAATTTGTGTATGAATATATGTATTTAGACTAGTGGTAGTAGAGTAAGAAAATAAAAGCAAAATAAAAGTTCAGTACAAACAATGCATATTATATTATACATATATTATGTATTAAAAACATAAAAAAATACAACAGACTTCAATGCTAAAAAAAGTAAAAAATAATTTTAATACATGATAGTTTAGTACATAGTTCCGAAGTCGGCGCTCAACATATTGGATACAGTTCTGTCGTCATGATCCAGCGTAATATATTATGTTAAGCCTCGACTTAGGGACTATGTACTAAACTAACTTAAATTAATTTTTTACTTTTTTATATTTAAATTATTGTTTATTTTTTCGTAGCATTGAAATCGGTTGTATTTTTTGTTAATTTTTTTTTCATGCTCTTTAGTGATGATACTATCATTAATTTTGGCTTAGTGGATAGAAATGTAAGTGAATGCCATAATTTACAACACGTTTACAACTTATATGAACTGGGTGAAGGGCGCTACCGCGCTACCGCTTTCCTTTTCTGTTCAAACCCAACCTAACGCATCCTATATAAAACACTAAAGCTAAACACAATCCTAACCCATAACATAGGTCAACATCATCAGTAATTAGGTACATGCAAGTCGGATTGGCAGAGGCTGACTATTTGAGGGTATTGAGGGGTTTCCTTGATCTTTCCGGGATGTCGTTATCAGATCATGACTTATGTGACTATGGGACCGAAAACGGCAAGTATACCCTACCGAATAAAAGAAAAAAAAATCGAAATCGGTCCATAGTTGGCGGAGTAATCGGTGTACATACCTGACAAAAACACAACCGAATTGATTAATCGCCTCCGTTTTGAAGTCGGTTAATAAATTGTCTACATAATTTTGTGTAAATAAGTACCTAACTGGTGATTGACAAGAGATAGTCGTACTATGAAATCTAGAAAAGGTGACGATGTGTCTTCTAATGAACTATTAATTACTAAACTAATTTCTTAGTTTTTAGACTATTACTTCCAGTTTCTATTCAAAGTTGTTGCCAAGCGACGACCCGAAAGTTTATACATGACTAGTAGTTTTTGAATTTCTAGAAAGAGTATAGCTACTCTGCCAATACATACACTATCGGTAGGAAAGTAATTTAAATCTCTAGATGCTGTCCCCGGCCTATTCTGGCGACGGCTATGTTGGGTATTAATAGAGAAAAACTTCCGCCTTCCTGTTCTATGAAAATATCATGGTATCATTACGAAACATCAACAAATCTA
>DWLI01000528.1:0-20768 GCA_018249915.1 Cecropterus dorantes dorantes | reverse complement strand
GATGTCCTATACAAGTAATCTTGTATACAGCATCTCCAAATAGTGGCACAGTTCAAACTAAATCCGCTTTTCAATCATTGTTAATTACAATAAAATATACACATGTATACATTTTCTACTTGACACTGAGTTTTAAGTATGCTGTATATATTGTATATAAGGATTGCGTTAAGAAATTAATTTAAATTTTGAATTATAGAACTTCTCCTGTTCACGAAGTACAAATTTTCTACTGAACTAGTCCTTTAGGAAGTAGTACTAAAAGGCTTTCTACACTCATAGCTCCACACTAGGATTTACTCCTGTGTCGTGGGTGCCATTTACACATACAGAGACGAATACACAAACACCTAGACCCAGAACAGAAATCTAAATACATCATTCAGATGTGTATCTGGCCGGGGATCGAACCGGGAACCCATGCCACGCGGGTCGTCTAAGTATTAGTAGTAGTACACTGCTAGGAACACCTTCCTTAATGGGGATTTTTGCTATTCACCACTACCCACACGCTTGATGGTGATTGGAGTTGGTTTTCATGTTCTACAGGAAGATGCTGCTGTCCATCTCCTGGCTTGCTTCCTTAGTCGGATTTTACGACATCCACGGGAAGAGGGAAAGTGGTGCTTACACGACCGACACCACATCTATTACGAATACCATTTCAACATATTTTGGAACGTTTTCAGTATAGCAATGTTTAGTTAAAAATTAAAAATGGTATAACATGATGGCGTTTTCAGTAAGTTACTATCATATTTAAACGCTCTTTAGGCTTCAAACTTTGAACAAAACGCTCACTATCGTATTATTAAAGGTAGAATAATTCTTTCTTCAACAAATGGTAACAACAGTGTTATGTGCTGTTGTGTTCCGGCGTGAAGGGAGATAAACCTATCCGAGGCGATTCAGCTTAGTCCTCAGGGGTAGCAACAAATCTGCTAACTCCAGAAAAGTCTGAACTTAGCAAGGGTTGCTAAAAGTGTCCATGGGCGGTAGTGTAATTAACCATCAGGTGGACTGCATGCTCGTTTGTTACAACAGTCGAAAATAAAAATGAAACTCTTCTTAATTATTTTGTGGTCTTTAGCTCGTAAGGCCACAGTACAAAGCATACAACGCCTACATAGTCAATTAACTAATTAAATAAATGCCCGCAACTAGTTTCGTTTGACGAGAGGCCGAATTCGTAACTAATTGTCTGCTCAAATAAAACTCGGGAACCCCTGATAATTGAGACGACTGATGAGTTTTGAGTTCGGGTGTTTGGGAATGAGGTTTTGGGGTCGGAAGGACTTCTAATAGGAGAGGCGATTTTGAGTGAAATATAATGAATAGAATATAGGTGAAACCGCCTGTGGTTTGATGCCGGAAGCACTGCCGTCATTTGTCTGTCTTTCAGTTTGAATGATATTGTAAGGTATACAAATAAAATCTATCTAATAATTTTATTTGTGAATAAGTTACAGTTACAGTTGTTTGTAAACGTCGGTTCTTCATGCAAATATGCAGTCAGAAAGAAAATCTAATATTAATTTATTAAGAAACATAATTAATTTTAGCTATAAATTGTGTCCTCAGATTTCATAAGTTCAAACATAATTTAGAATTTTATAGATTTGAATAATATCTGAAATATCCAATAATAATTAAAAAACCAATACACATACAAATAAATCATTATAATCATGTCACAAAATGTAATTGCGATAAAAAAATTACGCCATTAAAAATAAAATGTCAAAATTAAATATAATTTTTCCATATCAAAAATACTGTTAAAGAGTAGAAACAATTCATTAGCGACCGATAAAGCATTTTTCCTAAACAATACAAAAAGTAGTTCTTTAAATTCTTTGGGTACAATATCATAGATTTATACACATATACACTCATACAATGGCATTTTTTCCGATAAAGTTTGGTCTTACTTGGCTGTTTTATAACTTTTTTTAAGTGGGTAATCCTCATGGATACCCAGCCGCTCGGCCAAACTAAAAAAAAACGTTAAATTGTACTTACAATTCTGTTTTTGATTATATCCCACTATAAATAATAACCATGTATTCTACTTAAAAATTACTCCCGTGGTGGAGCGGTCACTATACTTGTCTGACTGACTGCGCAGTGGGTTCCAGGTGCGATTCCCGGCGAAAGACATCTGAATGGTGATTTTAGATTTCTTTTCTGAGTCTGGGTGTTTGTGTACTCGTCTTTGTGTGTCCATGGCACCCGCGACACAGGAGAAAATCCTAATGCGGGGCTATGACTGTAGAACGCGTGATTTTTTAAAAAATCATTCAATCCAAAGCGTACGTGCGCTTGAGATTCGAACCTTGGACCCTCGACAGTTTCAACCATTAGACTGTCACTGTTCTTATATTACTACCAGGTTGGAATATGATCTCCGTACACCAGCGTGGCTACCGTACTACCGTCCTCACTTTTCCCTGGTAGAAACTTATCTAAGCTTCATTAAGCAATTCATCTAAACTTTCGCTGGCGGGTCGTTGCCCTGTTACTTACAACGTATTGTAGTTATGCAATGGACATGACTACGTTAGAGGCTTTACGTTGTTATACAACATCGACAGCTGTATAACATTGTAACCTGCTTGTTTTTGGGACGGCACCATTTTTTATTACGACAAATTTATTCACAATTTTAATTCATTTATACTTTGCTGATTGTTTCTTTATTGGCTTTTCTGTCTATGGAGATAAAATTATTGTCTATATTGGGCTGATTTGAGTATAACATAACTGCGATCTGATATAATACTTCGACTCAAAAATTCCAAACAAGTTTATGCTTGCTATCTTATATACCACTTGTATACTCGAATAAAAGTCCTGTCCTGTCGAAAAAAATATTAGCTCCTGCGAATTGCAATTATTTGATCCTGCTCAATCCACTTGTGAAATAAAGAACACTAGTTTATGTAGTGAAAACCCCTTTAGATAGCATCATGATTATGGCCATGGTAGTAGCAAAGTAGGCTTCAAACGTTGCTGTTTTGTGGGTGGCAGGGAGCATACACGTAACTTTCCTACTTATGAGTACTTCTTAAGTCAAAATCAGCTGTATCCAATCTCAGTGTCCATGCGCTACAGTCACCACCAGATGGGCTGCAAGCACATTCCCACTATTGTCTAAAAATATATAAATCGTGGCATTGTTATTTTTCATAAAAATCTTTTTGGTAACGTCCTTTAAGAAGTACCATTAAAGATTTCGTTCCTAAAATGTTCTTTATAATATAATTTCGTAATACATTCCTTGTTCGTCCGTTTGAGGCGCGCTGAGAGAAAGCCGCCTCACCGTTCACCCACTTACGCACCGGTTGAACGGCCCATTTGATGGGGAATATTACCAACACACTACATAATATTATATATATAAATAAATATGTAAACGTGCCTCAGACTAGCATTTTCTAAGCGCTCATAGACAAGATTCAGAAAATACATCCAGATACAGGAAAGATGTGAAAACTGAATTAGGCACACACTATGTGTGGTGATGATACATTTTAGAGCAAATACTAATTTGGGACGTCTAAAAGAAAACTAACCTACCCAATATATGATTTTAGACTAATATTATCGCGGAATTGATACATTTTAATATGTTACGGGTATTCACGATATGTGGTTTTTGAACCTATCAAAACCAAGTTTCCTATTCAAAAAATTGGTATTTTTCTGAATGTTTCTTGTCAATATGAAGTTAAGAAGTCATTAGATATCTGTAATACTCAATTAGCAGAACAATCTTATTTAAAATTTGTCACAGAGGCATCGCTAGGCTAAATTACAATATTTGCCTTGTAACCCTACCAGTGGTCAAGGCAGAACTACTGTGTTTAACACTGCTGTTACTACTCAAAATTTTTGTTGCGATGGTTTCCACAGAGACATATTACCTTGTAATATTTCTTCTGAATACGGTATGCAAATCTTTAATGTGTTAAAATTCGTCCCTCATCAATATGTATATCGGATCGTCTGCTGCTAAGAAGTAGGTGACTCTAACAATAGATAAACCGTTACTCTGAAACAATAACAATAACATAACACTTCTTTATAATAATATTCTACTTTTTTCGCACGTATTACATACTAGCTGTGAACCGTGGTTTTGCCCACGTTATAAACGTGGGCAAAACCACGGTTCACATTAACATTAACAATAATTGTGTTAATTTGTGATAAAGTCGATCGATTTAGATAAAATAAATATTAAATGTTACATCCAATTACGTACTATAAATATATTTTTATAATACGTATTTGGATTTCATTCTCTTATTCAGTATAGTAATTTTGGTTTGATAAGACCTCTAACACAACGAAAACATTTTTAAAATGATAGAAATGAATAGTATGACATATATACATATACATTTTCAATTTCCCAAACTTCACTTTTACGAAAACACATAAATGTACAGACACGTGGAACTTTCATGTTTATTTTATGAGTGGATATCGTTGTGTTATTTGGAGTTATATGTTATTGAATAAAAATACCAAAGGAACAAGCAGTGTACTGTTCAAGTTCTCTAAGTAGTCATTTTACAAAATATATTGGACGTCTATTACACCTGCGCCTGCCAAAACGTCTCGGTTTGGGTTTCGTCCAGATTTGGGTTAATGCCACAATCTGTATGTTTTCGGAATACATTCTATTACCATAAGTAGGCAAATTATGGTCCTTAAAAACAAACAACTATAGAACGTATAACGTGAGAGGAATACTATCGGATGAATGGACATAATTTAACGTAATTAAAATTTGAACGTAACTGCTGTTGCCCTTATTACAAAAATATAACGCGTTATAATCAGAATATAATAAAATATTTACTGGGGCTCAAATACAACAGTGATTTCTTTGCTCGATACTAATAACGGCAACTGGTAGACGCTCGAAATATTCAAAGATTTTTTTAATTTTATATTCACCTTAGAAACAAATAATTTAATTAAAATAAATATTTAAGGGACACTTGTTATTTAAGCGGCAACAGAAATACATCATCTCTGAAAATTTCAACATTTTAGCTATCACGGTTCATGAGATACAGCCTGGTGACAGACAGACGGACAGACGGACAGCGGAGTCTTAGTAATAGGGTTCCGTTTTTACCCTTTGGGTACGAAACCCTAAGAACCACACCGCTGAGTTTCAGATTTATCACATTGAATTTACCCAAAAAATCAACAACGTATTTAAATAAAGAAAAGTCTAGAAAAATCGTAATGTAGTGAACGTAAAAACAGCCTTCGCCAAAAACCACGAGCCGAATTCCGACTACAAAGACAAGCACTGAAGGAAACTGCTTCCCGTTGCAATTTCCTAGTGAACTTAACTTTCTATGCGGAAATTAGTTGGTATTGACGTCTTGTGGGTAGTTTCCATTATTTAGACGTATCCGCTTAACAAAATGTACTTGTGTTATTGCAAAGGTATATTTATACATGATAATTAACGTTAACAAAATTAGTAATGGATTGTTTTAAATTGGCGTGTGACTTTAAAATAGCGAATGTTTCTTATTTAGATGTACATCTATACTATGGTATATATAGTATATAATATGGTTAAGTTAGTACTTACCTATATTATATACCTGAAGATCAATATTATACAGCTGAAGATTTTGTTTGGTTGAACGCGGTAATCTCTTATGCGGTTTTGTGTTTGTATGTGTTTTCTTTGTTATTTTTGTGTTTGTGTTTCTTATGTAGTAGTGTGTGAAATCGCGGATGAAAACTATGTACTAAATTACACACGAAGCATTCCGGGTTCGATCCCGGAAGCCGATCCCACACTAATAATGAATTTAGTTTAAGACATGTGTGTCTGGGTGTTTGTGCGTCTTTGTAAGTATCAATGCAAGCCATAACCCAAATTCTATTTCGGGGTCATGGGTGTAGTAAGCGTCATATTAATTATCAAGATAATAATTAGAACAACAAATCAAAGCATCTTCATATTTTAATTCTCTTGAAAAACTTAAAGACGAATATTAATTCAAACAAAACTGTTTGTACATATATCTCAAACCGATGAGTAAGACTCCATAATAATGAATATATATATAAATTTCTTCTATTGTTCTTTTTTAAACGCTGTTATGACAAATATATATTTAAAAAAAAAACAATAGGTATATAACGCCTTGTACACTTATAGCCCTGATTTAGAATTGTGTGTGGGTGTTACAGGTGTCATGAACAAAGACGAATACACAAACACTTAGACCCATAACATCTAAATTTATTATTCAGATGTCTGTCTGGCCGGGGATCGAAGCCGGAACCCACTGCGTGGCAGGCCAGTACGTTGGCAGCTCCAAAAGTTCGTCTCATAAATATAACAATGTTTGATAGTGTGTAACTTGTACATAATTGAAGAGAGGTCGTTGCAACACGAATTTGCAAGAATTCAAACAGAAAACTGGTACACATAGCGAATCAAGCATAGTTATTGGTTGTTAGTTGGCAACTATTACCAAACTTGGTACATCTGTACATAAGTGGTATTGGCAGTCCACTCGGTGGCCACGTAACCAGATGTAGAGGCCACAGCGTAACGTTTGCTTAACGTACATGAAATATTTTTATTTGGTGACCATGTGTAAAGTACCCGGCGGATATTCCGTTTTTTTTTTTCTTTTTTTGTTGGTCTGAGCTTAAAAATATTTGATCCGTTTTAAAATAAAACTAACAATATGATAAAGTTACTGATAAGATTTTATAAATAACTAGTGTCTCGTGGTTTCACCCGCTTTTATGTAGTATAAAAAAAACGAACAAACATAGCGAGATGTTATATAGCCTATAGTCTTCCTCGATAAATGTACTACTCAATACAAAAAGAATTTTTAAATTCAAACCCTACTGGTTTGAAGAGTTCCAGAGATTAGCCCGTTCAACCAAACAAACTACTTTTTAGTATTAGTATAGATTTATAAATAGAAGTATTAAATAAAATTGTTTTAAATTAAATAAATAACAAACAAAAATATTATTGGTCTGTATATAAAATTAACTCAATATCTTTTAATAAATATTATGTTTTATAATATTGATTTGATATATATAATGTCAAATCACATAAAGTAATATTGATTGAGATTGTATTTATGTGATGCATTGAGATTAATGATGAAATTAATATTGAAATCACTGATATTACTTTTTGCCAATTTTTTGCTATTTTCAACGGAAACAAAGGATGTTACAAGAACTGGGTATATAATATACACAAATGTGTAGCCTAGGAAAAAAATTATTGTGGTCTACTTATGTGTCCATAGTGCAATGTTGCGTTCCTTTGGAGATCCCGGAGTTCTCCTTCAGCGCTGAGGACGACCACCGGGGGGGTTTTAGTGCGGTAAAAATCCCACATAACCCGGCGTCGCTCCCACGGCGTCGAGTACCTTTTGAAGGTTCCCCCTCGAAAACAAAAAAAAAAAAGGCCATTGACTTGTCTATATTAATATATATATATACCTACAGTTTATTAACGAAACATTTATTCAAATTCCGTTGGTCCTCGATCACTGGCTGTGCAAATCGAATTAATTATCCGATCACCGAGTTTTTAGATTACAACAAAAACTATATTTGTTTTGCCCTTGTTCTTGATATTTTTTCACGAATTGCTTTTTTTGCAAACAAAAAGACAATCTTTATCCATTTGTTTTTTGCGTCTAATCATTTATTAAGCTAAGTCTAAATCGTTTTATCGTTGTGCAATTTAGTTGAATAGACAATGTGAGTCGTAATGGTCAGCTGTATGACATGTCAGTTCTAGTTGCTATCATCTTTAAATTTTATCAAACCCTTATAAGTTAATCGCAAAAATCAAACATAGGCTGCCTACTCTACAGTATTCTCTTTCCACCAGCATAGAATTATACAAATCTATATAATATATTATGTACACAAAAGTTTTAAATATTCGTGGTGGAGTACTCAAATTGTCCCTGGTATAGAGTGAGGCCTGTCTAGAATAGAGGCTTAAAAGAAGTTATATCCACTAAGTATAGAAAATACTTTTGATTAAATACTCAATATCTGATCACTTTCATATGTTTCTACAGTATACACAATTGTTAACGCGTTCCCTTTTCATCGTAATATAAAGAAAAGAGACAGCAACACTATGAACCGTACAACCAACGAAGCGTGGCTTAAACATTAGCCAGGTAGAAATACATCACGTGTTAGTTAGCAATAAATGACGATAAATGTAGAAAACTGTGACGATTCTAGAGGGAATTTTAACGGTCTTCCTGTTTTATAACAGCACAGAAACAGTGCAACATGCTAACAGTTAATATTTTTTGCACAAAATGTATGTTCTTATGATGAATGCATTTTATAAGAAAAGATTTCGTAATTTCCTGTTAATGTGACATTAACTTGAAAATTTTCTTTAATCATATTTAATTTCTTTGTTTAAATTTTAATTATATCATTTAACTCATTTTATTGTAATGACAATAAAGTGTTACGATATTATACACGAATAATTCCTCTGTTTAGTTTAGTCTGGATATTGAACTCTTTGTTAATCGTATTTATCATAATTAACTTGGAGAAATCAGTTCAAGTGGTTTATAAGAAATGGTTAATGCAAAAACCGTTTCTTTGATTCTTATTTATTCATTATTTATGTTGTACTAAATATCTAATTTAAACACGGTAGGTTACCATAGTTCTGGTACTTTTGTTAGGACATTTTCTTTTTTATTCTAAATCGTAGTCACCCTAGTGCATATGTAATATCCTTATGCAATACGAGTAAATAAGGACATTCGCCGTGTTTGACGGAAAGAAATGGCTATTCGTGCTTCCAATTTATTTGTCGACTGACAATGTGCCACAAATGTGCACATCTCGTTTTCCTCAACTTAATAATAAATCATCATTGTTGTCCTTGAAGTACGGTATTTAATCCCTACCAGGTTGCGGACTAGTTTAGAAAACCTCTTTTAAGTACCTATGCTGAAATATAAGCACCAAAAAACGCATATTATCTTCCCCTATTTTATTTATTTTACTGACTTTCCAAAGTTCCACGATGTTATCTCTTCGTTATCTATATTTTTATTTATTATCTTTGCTTACAATATTGAAAACTATTGCATCGGTTCAGACAGAACGTTCTTGTAAACGTATGAAGAGTAACAAGTTTTAAATTACACATATGCGTATTCAAAGCGTCTGCATGAAATCCAAAATCGGTGCATGAAGGTATCTCATAAAATAATATAATCATAAAACTGTTTACAAGGTACGGTACTTATTAGATAGAATTCCGCTAATGGTTAGATAATGTATGTAAATCCGATAGAGATACCGAACAAAGCGAGCCAGTACGGGCGAGTTAAACTTACTGTACCTGCATGTAATAAAATTTACATAATATTCGCATTTGTTCCACAATGTATGTACATCGAAATATTTACCCGACTGCATCAGAAGGAGGATAATGTTTTTCGAGCGTATGTATGTATGGCTTGACTGATTTCGGGATCGAACCACAAAGAGTTCTACAACCTTCACAACCTAAAAGAGTTTTTCGTGAAGGTAAATAAAGGATATACCGCATCAACATCCCGTCCGCGCCTGCCGTGCCTTCTGCTTGATTTGTACTGTTGTATAGACACGTCACGGATAAACTTCAAAATATGTAATACGCTACTTATCATAAACAATTCATTATGATTTTTGTAAAATACCAGGAAGCATTAAATCTCATTGTCAGTTATCTTTTCAACAGTAAAAAGACTACTTAATCAGTCGCCAAAACATGCTAATTTAAAACATCGTCTTTAAAACAGATAATTTTTAACCGCAATGACACAGGGAAAATCATTTGAAGGGGGGGAATAAATAAAATAGGAAAATGAAAAAGGAAGGAAAATCCAAGAAAAACATAAGTAAAAACATGTTTAACGTTGAGACAGTCTTGTTTGACTCACACTTACATTGATTACTTACGCTCCAGAAATCAGAAAATCATCTCAAAATTAGGATTGTACCTATTTTTCTCACGCCAAGAAGAATATTAATGATATAATCATCAAATATATTTAAAACGGACAAAACGTCTGTTTAAGGATAGCTGTTATAAGTAATACAAATCCACTGTCATTACTTGAACTTCTAACGAGCTGATGAATGAAAAAATACTTTGAAGTTCGCATAATAAGATTAATAATAATATGAGGTAATAAACTTTTATGACATGCAAATTAATTTAACAATTGCATTTTACTGACCTTTTAATTTATAATCACTTCATATAATTACCTACATTATTTATTACACTACCATTTAATAATCGTATTAAAAACACATTATCCTTTTTTTGTCTTGTATGCGTTTATGGAATTAAGTAACGCCTTAACGTAAATTATTTCTTATCTGACTAATATTATAAATAACAAAGTTAGTGATGATGGACGTGTATATTCGTGATACTTTCAGACAAATATTACTGGACGGATTTGAATGAAAATCTATATAAAGTTATGGCCCGAATCAATACATACAATACCGTTCCACCTACACTCATACGGGCAAAAGCTAAGTTCATCCATCCATCCATCAGTCTTTCGAGGTCCACTAGGGGACACCGGTGCATTCCATTGGAGATCCCGGAGTCCCTTGCAAGCGCTGAGGAAGGCTACCGAGGGGGTTTTAGTGGGTAAAAATCCCACATAACCCGGAGAGAGCCTTGGGAGAGATGCTTCGGTGTACCTTTAGGTTTCCCCCTGGCACCAAAAAAAAGCCCTCCACTAAACGGCGCCACTCCAACCGATCCTGTGCCTTCTGAATCCAACGGTATCCCGCTGTCTTCTTCGAACCTACGTACTTATACGAAAATTAATTTCGTGCAAGTTCAAGTTCAAGTTCACATTTATAAAGAATATAGTCACCTTCGTAACCACATATTGTCAGATTTAAATGTAGATTAGTCACTCATCGGCCTCGTACCTACAATAACACATTTCAAAGGATAAAGTTGAACGACTAAATGAAGACACTGCATGTACCTGTATATTTCACATGTCCTCCAAAAACTTTAAATAAAATCCTCAACATAATACATATAAGTTTATACTAGTTAAACCTCGCGGTTATACCCGCGTCTAAAAAATGTACCTAACTTGACATAGGTACATGCAGCCGAAATTTTAGACCTTTCTTTTATACAATTTTAATATTATAGCATTGTTTCAGAGGGGACTGATAGTAACTGACATTAACGGCAGCGACGGCGGCTGCGTGTGCGTAGAACGCGCGCAGTTAGCCTAAGTTACGCCTTATGACATTAGCTATCCAACAGGGAAATTTCCATCAAAATCGGTCCAGTGGTTTTATAGATTACCCAAAACAAACAGACAGACAAAAATTTTATCAGTTGATGTTTTGTTATCAGTAAAAAGACGTTATTTTGATATTACTAACAGATCCTTAATTTTATTTATATGTATATATAAAATATTTAACGCTGAATTCTGTTTCTGCTTGTCACTTCCGCTCTAAGTGTTAATCGTGTTATTGTGTAACACGCAATAATCTTATATTATGATCATAAACTTAAAATCTTTACTAGTTCACAGATTACTATACAGTTCCGATATCGTTATATCGAGATATCGTTAATGGTTATGAGTTAATAGTTAAAGTGAATTAATTTGTTACACAAAATTTTATGTCAACAGTTTCGATAAAAAACAATCAGTATTATAAGCTTTAATATGTATAAGCAAAAGATCTATCATTTTTATAATCACCATTTGTTATAAGGGGAAGCACCACCGATACCCAAATACCCAAAACGAAGATAAAGCTTAAGATCCTTTTTAGCGCATATTGAAATAACAAAATTAATGACAAGAACATGATACTATATTTAGCTCAGGATACTGGTTCTAACGGGTCATTTTACCTGGACATGATTTAAAAATAACCACATACTGTGCACCGAATCATGACATATCGCCATAAAAAAGAAATAAGAATTAATATAAACAAAAAATAAGATAAACCCGCTTGGTTTCTGGCCGGACCTTCCCAAGTGAGGTCGGGTCCGATCCGGTGGTAGTGTAAGGAAAAATATTGTACCTGACAATTTGTAAGTGTCCCCTTAGGCCTTTACAATATAAGACATTTCATTTTATTACGGTTCATAGCGCATGAAATGATTTATTTAAATAACTTATAAGTCTACGCTAACACATAAATATCTTTAAAGCAAAAAATGTGTTTCACGGGTAATGCCCATGAAGCATTAGGTATTAGTACAAAAAGAATAAAGCAAGTTTATTAAGTTTTTTATATGTGATGAGAGTTAAGTTAGTGTTTTTATGTATTATATGCATCCCAACTCAAGTAATAATTACTTGTTCATCACCACGTATTATGTTTTTATTTCGTGCCAATTTGCATCTGGCTGTAGTCGATTCGAAAAAATATTAGTCTTATTTTTTGTTACAAATTTTATACGTTTTAAATCCCATCTAAAGTTATTTTGATCTTAAACCTGTCAGTTTGTAATAAAAAGTCGCCACAGAAACATAATTAGTTATTTTTAAACATCCTCTAAAGGTTGAAAGTGGTTGAACTGTTCACGGTTCGGATAGCGAGCACCACAGGCACGCTTCATTCTGTCTTATCGTTGTATTGTGACTTGCCGTTTTCTGATATAAAGTTTAGGCCAGAGCTACAAGGATGGTACACCTAGGTGGCAGTGTCGCGTTTGTGTTGTACCTTATTTTAGTTTCGACTCCTTATGTACTTGCAATCACTTAGAAATTTCTGTAGACAGCAGTGACCACTTAATATTTTACTTGTGTTACTGTTTCCATTACATAAACATATGCCCGTAGATATATCCCGCTGTTAATTTGTGACTGTCTCATTTTATTGTACCACCTTCTCTACAATCGTGTGGCTATATGTCATGTAGTATTCGTCTTGAATAGAATTTCTCTCTCGTTCCGTAGATGTCGTAGGAGGTGATAAAATCCAAGAAATGAGCAACAGTGTCCTCCAATGTAACATTCACTTCTACTGTGATCCCCCATATGTATGGCGGCAATGGACCTCAAAGGATAAATGGATGGACTCTTCAACCAATGTTCAATTGCAAACCGTTACTGAAAAAGCAAAACCTAAGAACGATATCACTAGCAAAGTTAACGTATTGTAAAATAGAGTATATATTTGCATTGCATCAATTTTAAAAACAAATCATTTAAATTAAGTAACAACATTCATTTACTCGCCGAGCGGTTCACCTCGACATTATATTAATACTTGCCGATTGAACTGTATTGATTCAGACTGCGAACGAGCAATATAGGTACTAGTAAATGACAAATCATTGTGGGAGTCTATTTTGGTCCATACTATGATATTATATCGCTTAAGTTATTCAATTAATGTTTTTTGTTAAACAATATTGATAACTGCGTCAACAATTTTCCTCAGAGCTTATGAGACAAAAATAAAACGCCATTTTCTTTTAATTCCAGGTGAGAGCTGCATTGAGAAGCCACTTGCGACACTGTGGAGGAACTACCAGCAGTCCACAAAGCCTGACGTGGTCATGAAGCTCTCTGTCACCAACTCTGGTCTCAAGGGTTTCACCAAAGAACATGGTCTCACCGAGTATTGGTCCCACCGCATCACTTATTGTGCCAGCCCCCCACACTATCCCAAACTCTTCTGCTGGGTCTATCGCCACGAGGGCAAGAAACTCAAACACGAACTCCGATGCCACGCTGTCCTCTGCACCAAAGAAATCGTATCAAAGAAAATAACAGAGGAGCTCCAAATGAAACTGAAGCAAGCGCTAGTCGAATTCAAAAAGGATAGAATCTCCAAACAAAATGCGAGACTAAGTCTTGCAAATAGTGTATACGACAACCCAAGCATGCCCCGCAGGAAGATACTTCTTAGTGTGGGCGCCATGAATTATCGACCGCCACTCGAGAGATCAAAATCTGCTCCGAAACTCGGTGCCATTGAAGAACTCTGTTCAGAAGAGGACGAGGAAGAAGCCGAAATGAACGCTAAGCAAAATATTTGCGAATTTACCATGGATGAGTTATGCAAGTCACAGACATTGGACAGGCGACGAGTGGAACCAAAATCTCGCAAGTTGTCGTGCCCCGATGGTTTCATGGGCAGAGTCCGAAATGACTCTGAGGAGAGCTCGGAAACTTCCACGGATGAACTAATCAGCCTTCTCGTTAAAGAGAGCAAATTAAAAGCGGATATTGACCGCGAACACGATACTAGTCAATGCGATGTAGAGAAACTGGAATCAAGGTTAAAGACGTTGGAGTCCATCTCGGAGACAATTGAGCTGAACGATCACGCTATTAGTGCTGACGAGCGAAAGGCCCTGCTGCTATCTCAGAGTAACTACCTCGTCACAGACAGTGACGACGGATCGGTTTCTTCGGGTTGTGAAACTGCGAGCACAGTCACGTCATCGGACGCCGAGCCATCGTCGCTCCCCTCTCATTTCCCACAGGAGGAAATGCAAAAATCTGACAGCGATGAGGAGAGGGGCTCCTTCGGAAGGGAGGGAAGTTTCCAAAACGGTATGAGAGGCAGTAGCAGAAGCTTCACGAATTCTATCCACGTTATGAATGACACTGAAGGGAGTACCACTTCCGAGGAAGTCAACCACGTTCCGATCGGCGAGAAGAACACATTTCGACGGCGATCCACGTATCCACCGCTGCGATCTGATTCCAGTATACTAACGAATCTCGAGGGCAATTTTGAATCCCTCATCGACAATCTTGACGTCGACAGCTTGAACTCGAGCACTGAAACTGAAGTGTTTAAGAATACCGGTGACAACGACAGTGCTTGCAGCGACGAATCCGGCTACTCCGAATACCTGGACAGCGGCAAAGAAAGTATTATTGGCAACACTATCATGGTTTAATGCTATGCTATAAAACTTAGATGCACAAATGCAGCTATTATTAATGTAGATCTTAGGGTACTTGTAAAGTCTACTATGTAAATAAGAGAGTACGACGGTACTCGATTCAGTTGATATGTAATTCTTTAAGATATTACAAGTATATATGTATATATTGCATATTAAGATGTATAACTAGATCATTGTGAAACTAGATCGAAATTTATTGGAGATTTCTATTATTATATAATATTATCTCTTTACACTTATTTGAATGACCATCTCACATCATTGTTGTATTTATAATTCTTTGTTATGTAATAGTGTAATGTAAGGCTCTGTCACTTCCTTCAAAAGGTTTTAGGTACTTACACATTCCATATTAATTTATACACGTGTTATTAATCGGGTCATTCATGTCTGTAGTGAGGAATATTTTGAAAAATAAAATAGAAAATAAATACTTTGTTTTCTTTCACAATTACCTTATATTTTTAAACCATAAAATTGAGAATTCATTCCTATTATATTTTAGAAGAAACAAAGTTACAAATAAAATATAGTTTTAAAAAGAAACATTCCCATAATGATAAAATTTAAAAATAATTCCCTTTTAACGTTAACCAGATGTTTGGCCATTTGAACCCAAGGTCAAACAGAACATATCGTACTTTTTTCTCTATTTATAAATAGGTATCTTGTCTAAACATATTACCTTAGATTAATGTTCTTATATTTGACATTTAAAATATTTAAAAACTGCTATAAATTTGATAGTGTGAAAATGAGCTGGTCAATTAATTTTGTTAAATCGCGTACGATAGCGGTATGCGAATAACAAGCAGAAACATTAATTGCGTTCGTGAACTGAACATATTAAAGTGTTAAAAAATCTTAAATAATTACTGTTTATTACTAAAAAAGCAAATTTGCGTAATATAAGAGATCAATACCGCTCTTGGACATCTGTAATCAACCTTAGACTGACAGGACACGACAGGACATGCATTATTAGTACTGAGTTGAGATATCTTGCATAAGTGAAGGATGTACCTTGAAACTAGAGCATAGGTTTTGCTGTTTTTAGGCAGAAACGGGTATGGCAATGCTGCCAGTGTTTAATCACAAGGGTTGTACCACCTTCAAATAGCTGTATACTCGTACACCTACTTAATATGCTAATGACAGTATATTTTAATGGAAACCAGTTTTAATTTTAAATCAATTTAGTTCGAGCAGGAAATAAAGTACTGTTGGGCTGATGTAAACATTTTTGCTAAAATAAGGTAGCATGTGTAGAAAAAATACCACCTACATATGTACAAAAATTAAGTCAACACCAACTTATCAACATTAACCTTACAATGGATATCCGGCATGGTTGCAACACGTTTTTAGTCGCAACGTTGACCACTTAGTTCTTTTTTGGTCAAATTAAAGTAGTAAACGAGTACGCAGTCCACCTGATGGTGAGTGGTTACCACCACCTATACACATCTGTAAGTAACTAAATACAGAACCAGGGTTCTATATGAAGACGATCACAGATGCGATGTCACTCTCAAGGACTAAGATAGTGGCCTCATATATATGTGAGCCGTCAACCACACCCTTCCACCGCAACGCGAAACTTGCTTTACGCTAGGAATAGGTGTGGCGGTGGTTCCTCCCCGGTTCCCACAATGATTATACCACCCCGCAAAAGGTTCACATTAGAACTGGTCTCATCAAGGGACATGACATCGACGGACATCTCGAGGCTGATCTAGTGAGTATATTACATGAAGGTGTTCTTACCGGTGGTAGAACCAGTGTATACCAGGTGGTAGAACCAGTGTGGTTCGACCGGGGAAGTCCCACCGCCACACCTATTTCTAGCGTGAAGCAGTCCTTGCGTTTCGGCGGTGTGACCGCCGGCACATGAGGCGACCATCTTAGTCCTCGGGATAAGAAACGCATCTGTGATTGACTATAAAATCCCTATTCCGTATGAAGTTGCTTACGGCGGCAGTAACCACTTACCATCAGGTGGACTGCATGTTCGTTTGCTACTTCAATGTAATAAAAAAAATTAAGACGGTTATGTGAGATTTCTACTAACTTATATCTACTGGTATAACTGGAGCTTCCTTTATAATGTCGTTAGACCAATAGCTTTAAGATCTACAATACTAAATGAAACTAATAAACCCGCATGTAGTTCACCTATCGATAACTAATGACTGCCGCGAAAAGGCATCTGCAATCAACCCCAGTTGAATTTAAAACCTTCTCCATGTCGGCCACAAATTCATTGTCATCCTGGCGCATAGCTGAACTATATTTGTACCAGTAAGATCAAAACAAAGCAGCATTTGCCATTAATAATAATAATAAACCACGGTTTTTACATTCATATCCCCTACACTAGAATTATACCTGTATCGTGGGTATCATTAGAACAACAATCTAAATGTATCATTCAGATTTCTGACTTGGGTTAGAACTCGGAACCTGCTACGTGTGAGACCGTTATGGTAACCGCTCCGCCGCAGGTCGTCAATATAAAACATAAATATTTAACATTGCTAGCTGTATAGCATTTAATTATAAATATAATAAAGGCGGTAGAATTTTTCAAAAGAGGTAGCGGTAGCGGTCTTTGTGGTTGACCCCGGAAGCCACCACCGCCACACCTATTTCAGCCTAATAAGTTTTGCCATAATTATGCGCTGTTGAGTGATGGTCTAAAGAGTGCGGTAAGGAGATATACTTATCCGAGGCATTCCAACTTAGTCCTCAGCGATCCTCAGCGGTCCTCTGATGTCCATGGGCGACAGTGGCCATTTAACATCTTTGATTTGCTTTGTTTTTAAAAACATGTTTTTGTATTAAAAAATGTACAAAACATTAGTGATATGAGGTACCTATTTCGCCACACTTCTTTGATATCCAATAAAGTGGTACCATCAGTACCAAATCACGAATAGACCTAAGAAATTTAGAATCTATGTGAAAATAAGAGAAGAGATTTATAGCTAAGTACAGAAGAGCAATCTGTCGAGATTGCAGCCAAAAGATTTTTTAAGTTGCAAAGTGACAAAGAGTCACAAAGCACAAAATGGGACAGCGATAAACAAAAAACCTTCGGGCACATTTTTCATACAAACGCCTTTGTACGGACAAGTTTTCCATATTCTGGTATAAAATAAAAGTGTCTACAAGAAATTCTTTAAAATAAATATGGCCTCGGCAGTGAACATTACATTCGAGATAAAAGAATGATAAATGAACATATAATGAGCCGGCTCTGAGTGTAGTGAAGTTGACAAAATGATTTAAGCAAAAGTTCGTAATAGATGTTTGGAATAAACTAGGTATCTAATAGGTTTGTTTGCGCAATGATATAGGACCGGTTTACAATAAAATCACGAGTGAAGAGACGAGAGTTCTAGGTGCTTAATGCCACTAGCAGATCTAGAAGTTTCGTTTATGACGGCATGGCTTAACCCAACTGAAGAGGTAGCCTTAGATGGTGAAATAAAGGTCATCGTAGAATAATGAATACAATATGTGAATTAAATTGAGATGGCGAAAATAATAGTCCACCCAGTTCTGCAATTTTGAACGTTAAGAAATAATTAATAATAAGTAAATCAAATTAAATATTTAAATAGTCAATTATTAATTTATACATAATTTTAGATTTGGGGACAACTTATTCTGCCACTTTTAACGGTACCATTAATAAAAATGCAAGGTATTTTTTTTTTTTTTACATATAACATTAACTGAACATGATAATGCAGCTCATCTAATATTTATTGGTTACTGCATTTGGACATCTGATACTGATCTCGTCAGAACAGGAGGCCAACTGAAACGGATTACAAATGCTGTTTTGAAAATTTCAAAGATCGAAAAGTTTAATGTACCTAAACAGGCCTAACCAGAAAGCAGCAAAGTCACACTACTGCTGTAAAATTATTTTAACAGTGGAAATATCTTAGAATTCAAACCATTTAGCATTCTATCATGTTTAAATGCTATTAGCACAATGAGTGATTATATTACGTGTGAATTATGAAATTGCACCTACACTTCTTATAAACTCTAGACAGGAATCTGGCTAGGACCCTCCGTATGTTACGCTTCTTTCCCAACAACTGGCTAAAGTCCAGGACCGTCTTTCGCCGGTAAGTGGCCCTGGGCACATAAGGGTAATGGCGCCCCTATGAGCGAATAAAGCACTAATATGTTAAAATAGACAGAAGGTAGATAGATAAAACCAGTGTGTCTAGTGAAGAAAACAGGCCTGCTAAAGCCTGACGCATGATTTATCTACTTGTTCTAAATCAAAATTGGTTAATGTTCAATGTGTTAAATAGGTCTGTAATATATATAAAAAAAAAAAACAAATCAATCAAAAAACAAGCAATCCGCAGGTAGAACCATAGCCAATGCCACAGTAACGCCCATGACCCAGCATGACCCAGTATGACCCAGTAAACAAATACAATCACACATTCATCCCACTAAGTGTTCCTCAAGGGTAAGAGGGGGTGAGCTCGCTTTATATTGAAACGTTGCACTAACCGAAAACCCGTCTGTCCCCCCGTCCCGTGAACCGTGACGCGACGGCGTGACTACCGTGACTACGCTGGCTTATAACCGACATGTTTGAATTTTATCAGTTGGTAAGCGAATATAAGTATTTAAATCGGATTTTTATTTGATTGAAGTAGCAAAAAATCATGCAATCCTCAAAAGGGTCATTCTGCTCCTCGTCCTCAGTAGGTTCTTTACCCGACGGCGTCAGATGTGGAGTATTTCTTTTCCACAGTATGTTTGTAAGATAGATTTGGGGCGCTCAATAGTTCAAATACTTCTTTCTATATAAGATGGAGATGGCGATGGTGTGTGCGAACAGAAAAAAGGGGGAAGGCCCTTATTAATTACTTAATAATACTTATTAATTATTAATACATACTTATTAATTTTTACAACAGTATCTATGTCAAGTGAAAGCTCTTAAATAGACAACAAACAAAACCATGCACATTATAAAACTTTTATGATATTATTTCTACATATACTTCTAAAAAGTGCTAAAGAATACATAAAACGTATATATAAATCACTATAAAAACAAGACCTTACTGCTAAAAAGGATCAACTGAAAAGAGAAAAATAAGAAACAATTAGAGTAGAAATTGAATATTACAAGCTACAGGCCGAGACAAACAATAATTACAGGCACAACTGACTAAATTGCGTTAATTATTTCTAAGCAGTCAGGTTTTCGTATTTATAATAATTTAATTACAAAATAGAAATTGGAAACAAGTCAGCAGAACACCTGATGGTTAGAAATCACTGCTGCCAGTTGACATCAGTATTTCTGTTTGAAATTGAAGTAACCTGCTTCTGGTGATAAGTAGGTTAGTTCCATATATCTAGCCTACATATCACCAGAAACAGGTCAATATATTTACATGTAAGTAGACACTACCACCCACCACAGATGGAAGGTTGTTAGCGTACAATTATATTTTAAATGTTTTGAGTTATATTTTTATATTTTGACATTTTTTAATTAAGTCCAATAATTTATTTTATCTTGTAAATTGATTTACAAGTTATTGTATTGATATATATTTATATATATTGATATATATTGATATATATTGTTAATTCACGTAATTTGTATATCACTGGTGATACAGGAGTGAAAACAAAATTCTGATATTCCTGCTTAATTTATGAACAATGAAAATCACAAGCCTGTGTAACGTTTCAAAGGATGAAATCC
>DWLI01000527.1:0-20770 GCA_018249915.1 Cecropterus dorantes dorantes | reverse complement strand
TAGGGTGTATGTTTCTGGAAGGGTGCAGTAAGGAGTGACATATGGTGTCTTACAGTTATCGCAGAAGTTCCACTCGTCGCTGCCATCGGGGCAGTGGCGCACGCCGTCGCAGAAGGCCGGCAGGGGCACGCAGCTGAACTGGCCGTCCGTGGGCGTCGCGCACCGGGCGTAGTTACCGGGGCATTTGAAGTCCTTTTCGCCTGCAACATAATTATAGTATTGTTGCCTGACTGCGTCAGAACGATGGAAATGTTTTTCGAGCGTGTGTATATATGTTTATTTGTTTGGCACGCGCTTCAACCCAAACAGCTTGACTAATCGTAACATATGACATATCGTTTAAGTAGTCTTAATTGTTAGACATACATATATGGGCCCCACAAACGAAAAGTGGGGGAAATGCCACATTTTGATTATTATGGTATGGGTATCGAACGAAACCTTGTAAACAATTATTAAGCTTTCATTTCATACCCGTTGTACCCAATTAGAACCAACAAATATTATACTACGTTTATCGCCGCATGCAGTATAATAAATATATTATCATAATTTCAATTTGAATATATTTAATGATTCTCCTTTCAATTGATGCAGTCGGGATGTTTTTTGTTTTTGATTTATGTAGTAGTTGTTGATGTAGTTTAAGCATGTGCGTCGTATAAATAAAATGTAGAGCGTACACATGTAGGGGTCCTCGTCGGAGGCGTCGTGCGGGCCGCAGTCGGCGTCGCCGTCGCAGCGCCAGCTGGCCGCCACGCACAGCCCGCTGCCCGCGCACCGGAACTGCCCCGCGCCGCACGTGCTGTTCCACGCTGCAACGCACCACAACGAACCGTTACCGACTATTACTCGACTCTAACTACTTACGCTTCGCTTGATAATCGCTAAGTGAATGACAATTGATAGTAATAAAAACTCTACATGTGTAACGTTATTATAAATAATGAAATGAAAACTGGTAGTAACATCTATGGATTAATCGGCTTTTTTAGTTTTCGATCCATGAATCGTTACTTATAAGTGTAAAATTTCAACGTACAATGAGAGTATAAAAATAATTATTTTATATTAGATTTAGTTGTCTTACTTGAAAAATTCACCTATTAAAAATAATAACATATTGACAAGATCCTTGCTAAAATTATTTAAACCAGTCACGTTTATCGCGCGTAACATTAATATTATTTATTGCCATGTTATTATTTTAGGAATTACGTAAGCATATCAACCAGTACAGCCGATACCACACGGCAAGAGTTTCAGAAAAACAAAGGGATAAATTTGATTCCTGGTGAATATAATTGGGCGAATGTATTGAGCGATGTATAATAATAAAAATGTGTAGTCGTACTGCATCGTAACTCGTCGGAGGCGTCAGCGCAGTGCGGGCGGCCGTCGCAGCGCCAGGCGGCGGGCACGCAGCGCGACCCGTCCTCGCACGCGAACTGCTCCGCGCCGCACGCCGCCGCCGACGCACCCGACGCGCCCGGACTCGCCGAGCCCGACAGCTCCTCGCCCGGGATACCTGCGCGTTCACAAACGATATATATGAAGATCGAAAAGGTATCAACTGTAACAGCGCGGCTGAAGTACCGTCACACCTATTTCTAGCTTGAAACAGTTCATGCGTTATGCGAAGAGTGCAGATGCCGGTCGACTTAAATACGAGACCACCTTATTATCTATGATCAACTTCAGGTTGAACTCCGGTTCTATGTAGAGTTGGTTAGAGATGTCCATGTGTAGCAATGAACATTTATCATCAAGTGGACTGCATACTTATTTGCTTTTACAGTTTTATTTAAAAAAAAGTAGTGGACATGATAATGCAACACTTAGTTTGTTACGACATTTTTATGGTTTTAAAAATGTTCGATCATTACAGCTACATACTACATGTCCCTTATTAGTACAGTTGGCTAGATGGCTAGATCTAATTTATTCACACTGGACTGTAATTACTTAATCGTTTCTCAAGTTCCTACGGAACAATTTACATCAATTATGTCCGCGTCGCGAACAAGGCTCATCATTACTCCATTCGACTCTTCCAGAGTATTGCATCGACATCAATTTACTAGGTTTTAACATAACTAAGTTTTTACTAAGTTAACAACGTTAGTAAACTTTATAGCTACCTACTGAGCTTAATGGATCAATAGTATTTATCTATCTTAACTTCAGGCAATGCATCTCTCTAATCTTATCTGGTGTTGATATCAGATGTCCACGGCCGACAATAGCCACTTACCATCATTATGCTACCTGTCAACGCTCAAATTGTATATCGTCAAGATTCGTTAAAACGTAGAGCAGGGTAGCGACGCCTGACGCGTGACGCCGGACGCGCGACGTGGGGCTCGCGCCGCTCGTCCGCTGCAATTGACTCTTTCCTGAGCGACGATGTGCGTGCGCCGCGCATCGCACTCCGCTGTACGCAATTTTATTGCGCTTACATTACATCAGATTGCTTAACCACGTAACAGCGGAACAGATATATGAACTTGTAATGCCAACAACGCACTATCGCACTATTAAACTATTACAAGAAGATGAGCATTACCCGCGATGAGTAATATTCTAACTAATATTTTAAAAATTGGCAACAATGTCACTCATTTTATAATTACCAGAGCAATAAACAGTAATAAAAAATAGCACTTATACTTATTATATGTAGTACGAATAGAATATATTGTACGTAAGATCGTAGAACCAGTGTGGTTCGCACGAAGAGATACCACGACCACACCCATTTCTAAAGTCAAGCAGATTTAGCGTTTCGCAACAAGGTTGGAGGATGCCGGCTGACTTACCTATCATCATAATATGATGCGTTAAGGGCGTCTAAATGATAATGATAATTATCATTTAGACGCCCTTAAGTGATATCCTATATTACGTACTTACATAATTTGTTATTGATGCCCATGGACATCTTAAAGGATGTCTCCCATTTGTACATAAAATTATCCTCATGGATTCATATTCTTTCTTTATTTATGGGAGTAGCAATCGAGTCTCGTATTAAAAGATAACTCAGCCAATCCATACACACCGGATCATGACGGTTGAATGAAGTGAGTCCAAATGACAGAAATTGCACGTGAATTGGAAGTGAATCAAAATGCATCGTTTTCCCTAAGAAACGAATAAGTCATAATCAGAAGATTGCATAAGCTACAAATACCCACAAACAACAGAACTTTAACCAAATAGTGTAAAATATTTTTCAAGAACTTCCCTTTTTTCCTGCTATGAATATCTCTATTATCAATAATGAAACTACTCATATAATTGTAATATCCTCCTCAAGAAGAATGTACTTGCTTCCGTTCCTTTACTTCTATTTATAGAGTACAGCGTCGGTGGGTACTATGCAACTCATTAGAATATGCACTATCTGGCTCATTAGCGCGCAAACATGGCCACCTACCCACCCGCGCCGCCCCCCGCGACCCGCGACCCGCGACCCGCTCTGCTTGCACAAACTACTAAGTACTCACAACCACTCATTATTAACAATGGAACAGCTAAGTTTTTTGAATACTATAAAATCCTTTATAGTTCGACTTCAGAGGCACCATCGCCACACTGAAGGTGTGGTACGGAAGATATACTTATCCGTAGTGTCCCAACTGCGTAGTCCTCAGATATTGCAACACATCTGTGGCCAGCCTCAAGTAAGGCCATACGGTGATGACGACTATGATACGGATATCCATTCTGCATATATTAATATTTATTGTCGTTATTCCAAAAGAAATCGTTTCATTATGTTTACTTGTCTGGCTAATTTTGGAAATATTCTTAGTGAAGCAATATAGATCTAGAGTAATGCAAATATTGGAAATTACATATGAGAGCTACATTTTTGAGTTTTATTTCTTTGTTACGGAAGTCAAATTAGGAGTTAAATTTAATGAATAACTCGAGAAACAACCTACTTTAATATAATTGGAAAATATAAAATAGTACAAAAGCGTGTGGACGCGCGGCGTCCAGCTGTCCCCACTCGAGTACCCACGCTTGTGAGCTCTTATATCCAAGAATTTTAAGGGCTCACCTACTTAGTAGTACTCAAATCGTTTTTGTCCAGCTACATTTGTAGATTTGCCACGCCATGTGGAAAGATTTTTTAAAGCGTTATGCGAGAATCAGGAAATTATATAGCAATAATTTCAAACAAATAAAGTTGGGGAGTTTGGTTGTAGGCAATTCTTATACATCTGTCATCTTTTGTTATGATACTAACACGACAAGTAAACCCTTTAAAAATTGTTTGGTACTGAGTTTGTAAGAGCTAATATTAAATTAGGTACGATGGATTTTTTACAGGAAGTACTGTAAGATTTCTAGTTCAAATCTATGACACTTTTAAGTGTACGACAGGTTCGGGATTCAACAACTTTATTTTAGTTCTGGTACGGAATCAGCTGATAGCTGCAGCGGTCATAGACGACCGAGCACGCCGCGACCATCAACCGCGCGGATGCGGTTGAAAAGTGTTCCGTGAGTTCCTAGCCTAAGTAGCCTACATACTCTATACAAGTGCGCCTATTAATTAACTTTAAGCCTTTAAAGCTATATTATACAAATACTAATTTAATATTAATCAAAAATAATTGAAGTGGTCATTGTCGAACTGTAATAATGCTCGAGGACAAGGGTAGGTACTTTGTTGCTCTTGAATACCAAATCAAAAGTACCAAGTGGGAGCACGTTTAAGCGAGCGCCTTACCATAACGTGTAGAGTAACAACGGTGTAAAGTTTACGGCGTAGTTTTAATTCAAAAGTGAAAGACAAACTTATGTGACGTTATTGTAGGTATGTAGAGCGAAATGCTGTTAATTAATATAAATACTGGGCGATAACCCCTGGCCCCCGCGCTCGCAGCGACCCACTGTCTGCAGACTCAATCATTTTCATACAAAACTATTTTGTTCAATTACTCCATTATACAAAGGGAATCGACATTGCCGATGCTGCTTGAAAAATGGTTTTAGCTTAAGTGCCCTAGATCCTACTGTCCTTCCCTCTCAGAGGAGACCCGCGCCCAGCGACGGGATAGAAATGGGCTGACGACAAAAATACTTAACGCACATTTATACGAAACTGAAAATGGCATATTGTTTTATTAATTTTGTCTGTTTAATGAACGATGATTAATCATCCAATCTTTCTAATCTCTAAGCTAAGATTTCTAAGAAGCGATTGACTATTTTAACGATTCAATACTAAAGCTTTATCAATCTTTCTAATATTGTAAATGGGTAAGTTACGGCGGTTGTGCCTGTGTGTGGTTTTTTTTTTTTTACGCCAAATAACTTTTTTGGGTGGAAATTTCGCACAAAGACAGTCTATGGCCCTAGTTAATTCAATCAGTCATGGCCCCACAATAAAATTTTCGCCTGTGTCGTGGGTACCATGAACACACAGAGACGAAAACACAAACACCCAGACCCCGAACAGAAATCTAATTTATCATTCACATGTCTGTCTGGCCGGGGATCGAAAACCCACTGCGTGTCAGACCAGTATGGTGCCCGCTCCGCCATACAGGTCGTCACTTTTTCCGTGGCACATGACCCAAGCGGGCGGAGCCGCGGGAATATCTCGTAATATTATACATAAGCCGTTATTTCTTCTTATCGTAACATATAATGCAATGCTTACAAGTCTGCGTGAATAAGCATGCCATGCAAAAGCTTTAAATATTTTTTATTGAAAAGTTGTTGATAATATGATGTTAAACCTCTTTTCGTATTTGAGCACTAAAGAGTAACAGCGAGAATCAGTTTAATGGCACCCGCACCTCAGCCTGTGAGTCCGAGAAGCGCGTGTGTTGCGGGACGGTGCGAGAGCGGCCTCGACATTGGCCGCGGCGGCCCGCGGCGGATACACTCGAGACGACGAGGGTCCAGTAATGATGCCCGGCGGAAAAATAAACACTCATCGACCACTTCTAATAGGAATGAAATAATACAATGAGCAAGATCTGCTATGCTTCCAAAACTGCAAGGAGGCAGTTCCCGTGAAAGGCTCAATTGAAGATCAATAAGTTCCATCTTCGAGCATTGATCTTCAATTGGGCGTTCCCCTGAAAAAGTTTTCGTTTAACTCTTACGTTAGATCCAGGCGATAATATGTATTGCAAAGTAGTTGTTTCAGCACTAATTTATATCAGGCATCCACTTAATGTAATTTTTTTAGTAATTAATTTTTTCTACGTTGAGAAACTAAAAAGGATTAGGTGCTGAACACAACAACGTCAAAGTGTAATTCAATGCCGAGTTGCCCTTTATACCACAACATTATGTGCGGCGACGCGTGCGGACGACACAAAAGTAGATGAGTTACTTTTTTGTGTGCAAAATGACCTCGCAAAATACAGGTCACAGCAATTTTGCATCCAGAATGACCCGTTTTGTAGCATATGCAAGCGCACCACGCCAAGTGACAAAAACTAGTCAGTTCTTCATCAAGAATTAAATCTTAACTTATTATATAAAACGTGTACGTTGTTATGTGCCGCGATGACACTAGTTGGGTCAACCACAATAACTTGTATCGTAGTATTTGTTCTTTCCCTTTTAATCTACTTCAATGAACGAGAGGTTATCAAATCGACCTGAGTTACTCGATTATACAGCGTCGCCTTATGAGACGATAAACGGTATCGTGTGGGGCTAGGTTTATTAATGGATACGTGGTGTGTTCACTGTAGTGGTACGAACAGATAGCCCCGTGGTCATAATTACAATACATCGCGCGGATGCTCGGTCGCGGTGCAAGGCCTGCGGTCGGTGCTCGGTAATTGGAGCCGAGCTGCGGCCGTCCAGACCCCTCCCCCCTCCTCGCGCAGCCCTCGGCTCGCCCTTCCGCGCTTTCATGGAAAACTACTGGACATGTTCTAGCACCTTCCGTCGAGCTTCAGATCGACTCGCAGACCACTAGCTTGTATACGAACAAAGATTCTAAAAGGTGGTGGAACATCTCATCCTCCTTCTTACATACATTAAAGCATCATTAACACCAAGTTCCATAAATGAACGTTTCTTCCGCTGTTTCTGCAACTCTACAGTATAGTTCAGGTGTTATATAAATTCTTTCTATGTATGTACAATTTGCAGAATAATCTTTTGTCTGCGATAGTCGTATAATAAATCTATACTTATATTAAAAAGCAGTAGAGTTTGAACGGGCTAATCTCAGGAACTACTGATTCGAATTTAAAAAATATTTTTGTATTAAATAGTCCATTTATTGAGATATATAACATCACGCTATGTTTGTTTGTTATTTTTCTTACTTACCTACCACACCTAGTACTCTTATAATTATGTTAATTTAGAAATTATAAGCTTTAACTAAGGTGTGCATGTTACGGTTTATCAAAACTGTTCCCTTATTAGACATTCAATAACTTTAAATCGTGCGACTACCATATTTGTGTATGTGATTCTTGTCTGTAATCTCGGAAAACCCAAAAGATCATCAGCCTGCTGCCAAAAAAGGCAATGAGACATTTACGTTGCGAGTGGGTTCGCATCACATAACAGTTAGACTACATTTCACTTTAGAAAATGCATTGTAATCACGTAAAATAATTTAACATTATTATTTTTACAAAAAAATGTATGGGTTGTTTTTACCACACATTTTTACATTTTACCACAAATATTCGTCCCTACAGCTGAACTGACTTCTTCAATATTTATAATTCGCTTGATATTTCCTAGGCCTGACCTAACCAACCGCAGAAAGTATCTGAACGGCCATCATAACCGGTAATATGGGTGTCACATCCCGCGTATAGCGGTTTCCTAGAAGAAATAGTTGCGAGAGAAGAAAGCTGTAGGCGGCTAGCCAGAGCAGCCCAGTGCCGGCGACAGGCTGCGCGCGCCGGAACCTGTACAGTGTACACTGTTTAATGTTTTTGTGCGGCGACCGGTCCGGCGCCGCCCGCCGCGGACAACCACCTCGCGCGACCTTCACAGATATCACCAAATACGATACTGAACTATCTAACACTTGCTTTTATAGTAACTTACTGTTTCTCGTATTTATACTAACATTTACATAGTATATCAACTTTATACTTTTTTACTGAAATCATCTATTTATGTTTACACATGTTATAACTGTTTGACAGGACAAACAAAGAATATGAAAATGCATAATCACACCAATGTAAACAATGTAAATATTGACCGTGTCCAAATATTGTCAACTACCAATACAGTAGTTCAGTATATGTTAATAGCATAAGTAATAACATTTTATCACTGCAAATATCAGATAATGCTAAAGTAATCGGTAATGCCTATCCTGTCTCTTTTTATTGTGATATTTTTAAAACATGTATTGTATCTATAAATACTCAAAAGTCTATTGTTTGTTCGAGCTACAGTTTAAAATAGATATGTACATATGATACCAATTCTGGTATCATATTATTTATGCTGATATGAGATTTCAAGGCAAATTATGAAGAATGAGTACCACTGCTGCAGCGTGCGTAAATATTTGATGGCTGGGCTAAGAAACATGGAGTTGCCACATAACTGCAGGATATCTGCCCTGGTAGACTGCTATGCTTATATTTGTAAGACAAATACAATTACAGATTACTGAATCTTTAATCCTATTTGTATTACAAATACATTGAGGGCTTTTGGTAGCAGCTTCATTGTAAGTAAAGTATATTTAATAGATAAGTGTACACATGAACAAATGGAAAGCTCCAGTGAAATTAAATTGTGCAATTCTTATGCTTACTACGAAGTTAGGTCCAGCATACACCATGAGCACCTTTATGCTAATGTTAGAGGCCATAGAAGTACTACTCAAAGATTTTTACTGTAAGTTTATGTAGAACAAGTCTAGCTATTCCAAAGCCGAACTATTCCAAAAGTCCCAAATCTATGAATAATATCTGTACAGTTTGTAAGGCCAGCAGACCTGTACCTGTGCACACTTTTTAAAGTATCAGTACTGCTCAGAACTGATAAAAAACAATGACTTAGCAGTTTGTTTTGCATCCTTTCGGGCAATATTGACATGTTTGTATTGACGGTATCTTAACTTATCAATTAGTACTATGACTGACAGAGATAGTGAGGGATGAGAGGGTCAACAAACATGGTTAATTATATTAATTGCAATAAAAACATAACTTCATTCAAAAATTTAGAGGTGAATAATCTGGTGTAAGATTCCCGGCTCGCTTTTGACGCGATGCATCCTCGCGTGTGATGTTTTAGTTTGGATTATACATTCCTAGACAAGTGCTAACAGTAGAGGCATTATGCTGGCGCCGCGTACGACGCCCGGCTCTTGAGGAAGCCCCCTAGAAACCAGGCCCTGGCACGTATCTCGAGCGGTATAAATAAATCTCAGGAATATAAATATAATGAATAACCGAATACCTTTATTCGGCGATGCACTTATGTGGACTATTGCAGTGCGAACATGATTTGTTTATACCAGTAGCGTCATAAGATGTAAGCAATTCCGGTGTAACATTATTTTTGTCGATTTCACTTACCGGGATGTAATAGCGCGGTGTCCGCCGCCGCTGCCGCCGCCAGCAACAGCAGCAGCACGCCGCGCGCCGTGCCGCTCATCGCCGGCATCTCTCCCGCTGCTTACGAGCGCATCGTCGCTCTTCACCACCCGCACGCATTCACACTACACTACTTTTCAATCAATACGCAGCCACTGATTACTTCTTTAAATTAAATCGGCACAAACACTTGTACGATCCCTCTCGATACGTTTATTTTTATTTTTGGACACGAATTTGTTGACCGGTAGCCGTACGACGACTTTTCCGTATGGTTATAATGTTAAACTTCGTGTTGGACTACGACCGAGCTTTGTCCGGCTCTAGCTTTCTTCTCTTAGCTTTCTGCCTTTTATCTAAATTTTTAGAATTACAACTTTCTGCAGCTACGTACGTACGGCGTCTATTATTTCACTTGATATTAAAATCACTGTACCTTATTTTAAAAAAGAACATACAGGTATTTCGAGCTTTTCAATGTCTTTCGCATTTATTAATCGGTAGCGAAAAAGCTACAGCACCGCCGTGAAGCGGATAAATAACCGTAGAAAAATGTGATCAAGGAACACAACATACACACACCACTACAACATCACAATACGTACGCTTCGCTACGCCGCTCCGCGTACACTCGCCGCGCGCATAATATATCACTAAAGAATAAACTACATAACTGTAACTGCTAATACTAACTAGCTATTCTGTATACTGATTAAACAATGATGCATCGTGCATTCTTAAAATGTATACTTATAACAAAATCCATGCACTTGATGCACTTGTTTAGTAGCTTTTGTCTTTATTGTTAAATTAATTCTTATCAGTTAACTATATAACTGTAACTATATAACTAAGATTTATTTTTATTAGCGTTAGGACATTGGTTCATATATTATATATTTTTTTATTAAATTATATATTATAAAATTATTTTTAAATATAACTACAATGATCATAAATAATACCAACTATAACACATAAAGATTATCACACAATGTTTTTAAACAAGAGAATCTTAATATTTAAAATTTATAACAGTAATTTTAATTGAATACAGCTAAAAGGTTTTTCAAATATGTTCTAGGCGGTTCGTGGTTCTTTGCTATAGGTAGATACAAATATAACCGATAGGAAAATGCGAGATCAAAAATAGTATTTAATATTGAAAGTTGTCACTAGATCAAAGTTAACTAATTCATTGAACGTTGTTTAATATCCGAGAATCCCAGAACATCTCCATCAAGATTGTAATTTATAATATCTATTTTTCAAGTTTCACGAGTATTGTAGAGGAAAAAAGATGGTCGCCAATTTATAAAGATAGTCTTAAAAGCGTCAAGCCAAATTATTTTTTTAAATAATAATGTAACCAGCAATGTCAAATGCTGTCAGTGTCAATTTGACTTTATCAGCTTTATTATTTTTGGTGAATACGATTATTGGTAAAGTTTTTTTCTAATTTTTATTCATTAATATTGAATAATCAATATTGTTCTCTATCAAATTTGTTTGATGGCAAATTTTATATTTAGCGAAGAACCTAGTTATGTAACTGCAAGTTTGTAGGTTAGACCAATATTATTAAGGGCAGTATCTTCATTAAGTCTTTCTTACGGGATCAGGGCTACATCGGTGTTAATGATTTTGGTTTTATTGGATCAACTTGCTTAAAAGCATACTCCAAGTTGATAATTTAAATAATAAATATGTACATAAATTTACAAAATATTTAGTGGATAATTATATTTGTAGATTAAGAATGGGTGGTCACGGGCACGGGCCTCCGTACACGGTGCCGCATTACTCGCAGTTCCAGACGCAGGGCGTCCCGCAGCTGGAGGAGCTGGAGAAGGCGCTCGCTAGGAAAGGTCTCAAGGACCCATGGATCAGGTACACATGTCATTTTATAATATTTGCTATCAATTTTTTTCGATTAGGTATTTGCTATAAAGATATTGTACTTAATATCTAATGCGTACACAGTGCCGGCGTTAGGGTAGGGCGCGGTTGGGCTGTCGTCCAGGGTGCCGCTTATTATTTGTTTTATACATAGTTTAATACAAGGCTGCCCAATGTTAATATAAGGAGCTACTCTTGGCAGCAGTTGTAATTGTGTACAATGTAAATTGATGACCAAAAAAACAAGGTTGCCCAACCTAATGCTGCCCTCTAAGTCTGTCGTCCAGGATTGCGAGTTTATATTGAATTGCATTGCCGCCACAAATCTTGCCCAGGGCGCTAGTAGTGCTGAAAACGACACTGTGCATACACAACTTATGTTACAGAAGTGTTGCACCTGTACAAATTTCATTTGATATACATAGTCATCACAGCCACCAGACTTCCTTTGTCGTTAATACGGAGAGAGATTTTGTATGGCACATAATCTCTTTCTGTATTTACAGCTCTTTCTGCTAAACTTTTAACCCTACAACTAACATGCACAGTCAATTGTAGTCACTGTGGCGTATATCCAGCTGTTTACTTTTACTGACTGATGGGCGGGAGGCCTGCTACTAATAACTAGTCCCAGTAATTTATGTACAAAATAATATAAAAATAAAGTGAAATAATAACATTTCAGGAATGAAGCATGGAGGTTCCACCCAGGATTCGGTAGCCGCTTCCAACGTGCTCGGAAAGTGTTCTTCCGTGGGTTTCCCCTGGGCCTGGCACTCACTGTAGTCACAGTGGGTCTCGACAAGATGCTTGGCGGTGGAGACCACCACGGTGACCACCATTAGTCAGCCAATATGTTTAGGAAAATATTAGAAATCTATTAAATGTCAACAACAGTTATAAATGAATACATTGTAAATTATTATATCTAGATGTTGATTTTTATTGGCGATGTTATACATTTTCCTGAGGAAATTACTGTTGTTTGTTAATACTACTTGTATAATAAGATAGTATTGTACTATAAGCTAGATGGGTCTGAGAAAAAAGGCAGTAGATATTAAATCATAGATTGTACTAATTTATCTTAAAACCCTTAATTAGTTATTAAACGTGAACACTTTGATACTTCCATAAGCTATATTAACTTGTCCCTCAAGAATAGCAATGCATTTATGGCCAACATCCAAAAGTACATAAATTTTATTTAGAATTGGTTATAGGTAGCCATTGGAGACAGTTACTCTTATGGCCAGGTAAACAGCAAAATAATTTGCAATTTGAATAAAAAAAAAAACAGATAGTAAAAAGTTGTTTATTACCACAAAACTTACATATTTGTACATACATAATATTACAATTTACATTGCTCTAATGTGCATAGTTGTTCCACAACAAGTGTGTCACATGTATACACCATTAGTCAACACAATGTGTTCACACTGGCTTTGAATGTATATTTATGTGGAGCGTGGCTTGAGGTCTTCGTAGCACGGTCGTAGGAAGATGAAGTTTTTCTTGGCTGGGTTGTAGTGCTCATGTCCCTGCAGAAGAAATTGTAACTCAGTGTTGGTATTGCAACAAGAACAAATACTAAATAACACTATATATGTTCACATATATTACATACGTTCGAATTTAGTTTTTACTCGGTTGTGGTATTCTAGCAATCTGCACTTGGTCAACTTGTAATGAGAGGAGAAATAATTCTAGAAATATCTCAAGGTTAAAAGTAGAAAAATAATAGGTCGCTTAAAATGATTTGTTCCTAGATCTGTGCATTTCAGTAAAAAAAAATATATATCTAAATGACAAGAATTTACCTTGGACCAGTCATAACCAACGGAATACGCGAAGATCTGGCCGTTGTGGTTGAAGGCGCACTTGGTGACTGGCTGGTCCAGCAACTCGGAGGACTTGAGCTTGGTGCGCGCGTCTTTGTCCCAAAAGGAGAATGAGCCGTCCGAGCCCACCGTGGCCAGCGTGCCGTGCGCCGGGTGGAACGCGATATCGTTCACCGCGTAGATATCCTACAACAACAATATATTTTATGTTCTATGCCAAGGGTTCCCAAAGTGTCACACCGCGGCGCCCTGGCGCGCCGTAGTAAGTAAATAAGGGCGCCGTGAGTCCCATTGTCCTACTTATAAAATAATAGATTTCATATTTAGGTTATTTTAATTTTTGTGCCTATCTAACTAACTGCTATAATTGTATTGTAGGTACCTATTTTTCTTAACTTTAGGATCAAAATCATGTGGCTAGTAGCTAGGGTAGTGCACCATGAAAAAATACCAAACTTGTAAGTGTGCTGATGGCTGTAAAAGTTTGGGAACCCCTGGCCTATACAATATGTACTGAACACAAAAGCAGCGGCAAATAATAATTAAGCTATATTCAGATGAACCAACCTGGAACCCTCCTGTAGTGCCAGTGGAGCGATGGCATTTGAAAGTAAAGTTGTCTTTGGGATTTGTGGGGTTGACATACTGAATGGCTACTCTTCCTTCGACACTACCAAGCGCGAAGCCTGTAGGCTGCTTGGTTTTTTTGTCGCGGAAGATGGCGATGCAACGGTGCTGGTATTTGAGGGGTGACTCTACACGTTTGAATTCTGCTGGCTTGTTTTCTAGCGTGTACAGGCAGATGCCGCGGTCCGCCGTGCCCACAACTGCCATGGGGTAATCCTGTCAAGTGCATTGTATAATTAAGTTTTAAATACATGGCTGATGGATTTTTTTAATTTTCAAAATATCTTACCCTTGTCATTTTAGTCGAACACTAACCAATAGATGACTACTGGTGTTTTTATAAGAAAATTTAAAACTATGAAATTATCTTTACAATGTTTGGTGATTTCCTAAATTTAATTTTGATAAAGAATTCACATGGATTAAGTAAAAAATGACCCTTTAAAGAGCATGTTAAAATAAAAAATAACTATATAATTAAAATTAGTAAATTTAATTGATGTATGTATTTATGAAATATAGTGTTGAATATTCTTACCACATCGGCACAGTAGCAACGTTCTGACAAATTCATGGTCATTATTGGCACTGCACTCCTTGTATCCCAAAACTGAAATGAATGACAACACATAAAAAATTTATTATTTTAAATTCAATTGCTGAAACAGCACAGTAACATATAAGTGCCACTGCTAAAGTACTACTACAAGATATAAGAAAATATTACCTTGAGTGTTTTATCCCAGGAGGCTGTCATTAGGCATGTGTAATTGGGGGCTTTGATCCAGTGGCAAGTCTTCACAGGAGCATCGTGTGCTGCCACCTGCAATTATAATATAGGGCTTTGTGGTTAAATATAATATGTACCTATACTCTATTTTATTTCATGTAATGACAAATATCTTTCAGAAACAAATATGTAAAAATTTAAAATTTCTATAAATATTTTACTTTATTTTGACATGACTTACAATTCATTGTAATATTTATTTTCTTGTGACTTCAATTTTTGTCATGGTACAACCCACTAAGTATGTAATCATTAGGCCCCATAATTATTATTTTTTTTAATATGTTTATGATGCTTTGTATCTACCCGCAAGGGTCATATGTAAGCTTTGTAAAAAAATGCTGTAAGTTACTTGACTACTATATTACATAACAATTATATTTTTAATAGTCCCACCTGCATGGCCTGGTTGGCAGCAAGGTCCCAACACTTTACACTTTTGTCAGTGGATGCCATAAATACTTTGGTGCCATCCTAAAATAAAGAAAGTATTATTTAATGAATATGACATACAGAAATATTGCACAATATTTACACAATAACTGCAACATAATAACAACAGATATTTCCTCACATCGTGCCAAGCCACATCCAGAATAGGTCCATCCATGCCCTGTGCAGCTTTTGGAATGGTCTTGCCTGATGATTCCACTTCCCAGCATCTCACCTGCAATTTATAATTATTATATGTTTTCTTAATAGCTTCATTATTACTTTGTATTTCAGTGATAGTCAATGCCAATCTAATCTTTAAACATTTACCATGTCGTACAAATACTTCACTTAAATAGATATATATTATCAGCTAGATCATCAGTTGTCACACTATTTCGGTCAAGGGCCGCTTAGGGCAATGGAGGTATTCCCGTCGGGTTGCACGCTTTTGGCGTTTCTGCACTATTTGTATTCATATATATATATATTTTTAGTTAAGAACTGATTCTGAATGGTCGTCGGCCAGTCATAACCAATAAATTTGACATAAAAAGTATAAATATACAGTTAATACTTAAAAGTGGATAAATGCCGCCATTGTCCATTTAAATTATTGCTATGTCGCGGATCGCACAAGTAGACGCTGCGTGCGGGCCAGTGGCCACTATTTGACGACTGTGGAGCTAGATACATGTCGTCCAGAGGTCAGCCGAAATGACTTCTGATCAGTAAAAGTATAAAATTATGAAGAGATAGCCAATTGAAAATTAACAAATATGAAGTGTTCTGTTCCCTAATAATCGCCAACATAGCACGAGAGGAGTACAAGCAAGCATGTTACGATCGGTACGCCGGTGTCGCTCAGGTGTGCACTGCAACATCAGTTAGTATAATAAGCGGGCGGGTTACCCGACAGTCCCAGCTGCCGGCGACGAGGAACGTCTGCGGCACGGAGGGCGGAGAGAACTCCAGCGCCGACACCGTGTCGTCCGGCGGCGAAGCCACTTCCACATCCTTGTTAGGGTTGTTGCCGCCACTGCCTAGTTGATTGTACATTTTGTTGTAAATTACACTTGTCCTAATGTAATTAACTTAACCATTCGCACACTTCACGGTGTCAAGCCACTATTGTGCCAGTCTATAGGTATTAGTTAAAATACAAGTGATAAATTTTAAATACTAATAAAATACACGCTTCAAAGTTTACTATCAATCGCGTTTTCAGTTTTGTCAAAACTCAATTCAATTACATGTCAAAATCCGTCAACGACAAAATATAAATATTACCACAGATTATCACATCATCTAGTTCAATACGATAAATGAAAGTTGAATATGATTAAAAATATTTGTGATTTATTGTGGGACGCACATATGTGTAATTTCATGTCTCTAGGTCAGCAATCAAAAAATTTATTAAGTTAAAAAAGTAAATAAAGTTGGTAATTTAATTGACCAACCAAATGTGTTAGTATGTACACTTCATTATTAACTCTTATAACAATCATGTCATGTTATTAGAAAAAATCAATCATAAATTTACCTTTCAAAGGTTGTACGACTATGTAATCGGATTTAAAAAAGTATTTTGATCATTTTATATTTGTTGATCTAATGCCGCGTTCGCACGTTTGCACTTGCCGCAAACTCTTGATTTTGGGAATCATGCATCGTCATCCACACGCTTGCGAATGAGTTAGTATGTTCTGAAGAGGCAAACATGACAGACGTAATGGACATTGAGCCAGTATTAGCCATAACATTAGGCTTAAGTTACTAATATTATTTGCTGTATTATTATGACAATAACAATTTCCTTATTAGTTTTCAATTTCTTTACTTGCTTTTTCAATGATGTACTAAGGCGAGTCCATGCATTAGTTATTTTTTTATCCTTGTGATCAGTATTTCCCAGATTCCGATTTCCCAAATGCATGGTTCTGCCTGGTAACATTCCAAGAAGTTAAAGATGTTTTTATTTTACCGATCACTCATTTTTTACACAAGGCGAGCGCGCATCTATTCGTTACTAGTACACAAATGAAACTGAGCATGCGCAAACTTGTGAACACGTTCACGCTTGCCACAAATTCGCTTTGATTTGTGACAAAAAACCATCATTCGATCTAATCGGCTCCAAAATCGCTTGCAAGCCTATTTAAACCAAGTCAAACACTATTCACACGTTCGAATTTGTGTTGGCTTCATGGCTTGTTGAGATTGGTAAGTGTGCGACGCGGCATAATAAATATTTTGAGACTATGGTAAAAGCGTAGTTTACAACAGAAAATAACTCTATGAATTACAGCTGACTGTCATTTTTATTTGTCAGCAAAAATACATAAACTTGAAATCATCCACTACATATACATATTATTACTTTGTTATGATTAATAAAGCAAGTGTTCATTAATTTATATCGTAATAATTTTAAACGAAATCAAAATTAAAAGTTATTTACGCAACGTTTTATTCGCATATTGTCTTTCGAATGTAAAGTGTGGCGAGAGCAGGTAGAGGATAACAAGAGCGCGAGGTAGGGCAAGCGCGATGAGCACGACGGAGTACGTGCAGATCAAGGATCTGAAGCCGGGCATGAAGAACATCAACGCGGTGTTCATCGTGCTGGAGGTGGGCGCGCCGACGCTGACGAAGGAGGCGCGCGAGGTGCGCACGCTGCGCGTGGCGGACGCGTCGGCGTGCGTCAACCTGTCGGTGTGGGACGAGCCGGGCGCGCTGCTGCAGCCGGGCGACATCGTGCGCCTCACGCGCGGCTACGCCTCGCTGTGGCGCGCCGCGCTCACGCTCTACTCCGGCAAGTCCGGCGACATACAGAAAGTCGGCGAGTTCTGTATGCTCTTCAATGAACAAGTAATTTACAAGACGTATTTAATGTTTATTGCTCATTATAAAAACACAAATTGCTGCAATATTTTATTGTATCTGCCGTAAAACAGCCACATGGGAATGTGAACATAATTGCTATGTGGCAAAGTGAAATGTTATTATAGTTTTTTTTAATTGAGTCAGAGAGACAGCTACCAAATTAATATCATTATTAATTAGACTGTCCATACTGCTTATAGAAATGTTATAAGTTTGGGTCATAACATTGAATTTACTTATTAAAGTTTACAGGGAGCTGTTAGCACCAATAGTTTTTACTAACTTATGTCTATCGTATATAAAAGGCAGCAAAAATATTAACTTACATTCACAACTTATTCCTTGTTGTAAAGTATGAATGCATATGGATGACCACTTACTATTTAGAACCTCATCTACCGCTATGTAACAGGTAGTTATGAAAAAAAAAATCTTTATATAATATTATCCTGAAACTTGTCTATATAATTAAGCAAACTTTTATTAATGTGTCAGGTAAATATGAGTGAGCCGCAGCCTACTCCTCCACCGGCTGCCACGGGCACTGCTCCTGAACGCAGCAACGGCACACACTCAGGACCCCGCAACATGATGCAGAGCTCTCAGCCCGCCAACTCCAGCTCCTCCCAAATGGCGACCAAGTCGGAGCGCTTCACGGGCGCGGCACAGGACCACTCCTCCAAGCACGCGCACAAGACGTACGTGCGCGGCCGCGGCCACCAGCGCGGCAACAGCAGGAGGTAGCCCTCCCCGCACTAGGCCCGCCGGGCTCCAGTGCCACATTACTGAAATTAGCTAGTATACTACATACTACACTACTACACACTACTATACTACAAATATAATTTATTCATCAAAACAGGTAATTAACTATGAGCTGAGTGATGACATGGTTAAAGTTTTGTTTTACTTGCCAATGTTTTATATGATTACTTAAATTTGTAATGGCTAGCCATATGTGGTCAGCTATAGTTACGCAATTGTGTGATTGAGGCCAGTGTAAATGATGTTATTTTATTTTATCTTGCATAATTTACATCTTAAATCCAATTTTTAACATGTAAGGGTCAACACTGAAACTATTCTAATTTGCAATCTGTACAATCCTCTTGAGAATGTTAGCATAATAATTATCTTTTAATGAAATGTTTTATAACCTAAAACTCGAAGATCCTAAGAGGTAAATGTATAGTGACTTTATTTATATCATATTATCAATATTTTTATCATTTTGAAAGAATTGGTTGAACTTTAAGGACACTTATTATCTTTACTACTGATTATTAAAACACAATTTTATAGTACCTTGGCTCTATTATGTTAGGAAAATAATTAAAGGGCAGGCAATTTATTTGCTAATATTATAGTAGCATGTTTTAGGTCATTGTTATAAGTGTACTTATACCTTTTTCTTAATCATCATCAAATGTAAATAATATAAGTAAGGTAATTCAATTCAGTTGTTGTTTCAATGTCCTTTGCAAATCAATATCTAAATAATTATAATGAGTAAGAAATACCTAAGGAATTCATTAATGAGAATGTTTTTTATTTAATATAAAAAGTAGCAAATGAATATGCAGCCTATCTGATGATAAGTGATAACTGCCACCCATACACAATAGTAATCAATGCTAGAAAAGAACAGTCTTAACTGAGGCTGGCCACAGATGCATTGCTACCTGTATAGAAATAGTTGGAATGTTTTGGATAATCATGTCTTCCATACCAGACCTCTTATACAGGGTTGCTAATTTAGCATATTTTGTGCTAGATTAGATATATTTTTATGTCGTTTAGGTAATTTGTCAGATTTTTGATATATAGCACGTTTTTAGCATGTAAAATAATTTATTAAAATAAACATGAAATGAACGATCTGTTTTGCTAGCGTTAAGCATATGCAATTCCGACCATTGAATACTAATATGATATTGAATATGTCTCGGTTTACGCCGCTCCTGCCGCCGCTGTTATATGACTTGAAAACAATTGAAATTTACTATAAACAGAGTCATCTCAATGGAGAAACATAGTGCACATCAAATGATAATGTATATTTTCCACACAGATTTCACACACACCTTTAAGAAATTTTAAAGAACTCTCAGGTGTGCAGGTTTCCTCACGATGTTTTCCTTCACCGTAAAGCAGGTGCAATTAACTTTTAATACGCACATAATTTTAGAGAAATCAGTGGTGCCTGGGATTCGAGCCTCGGACTCTCGATTGAGACCACGTTTCAACCATTCGGCTATCACTGCTCTTGTATGTATGTTTGTATGTATGTCCATTTCTTCGGCACGGGCTACAGCTTAAACGGCTGACCGATTCTGACGTACGTATCACGTAAAATTGATAAATTTTCACGAATGTTGTATATCTGTTGCCGCTATAACAACAAATATTAAAAAAGAACAAATAAAAATTTGAAGAGGGCGAATACATCCAACGTGATTTTTATGTCCCATATTAAGAACGTCAACACATAATATTTAGTTAGTTATATGTTCACTTTAAAATGAAATAATTAAATTAAAATAAATTGTAGATGTAAGGGGGGCTCCCATACAACAAACGTGATTCTTCTGTGGTTTTGTCGCCACGATCTGCGTGGCCGAGCGGTCACCATACCGGTTTGACGCACGTTGGGTTCCGGGTTCGATCCCCGGCCAGACATACATCTGAATGATGAATTTAGATTTCTTTCACGACAC
>DWLI01000526.1:0-20778 GCA_018249915.1 Cecropterus dorantes dorantes | reverse complement strand
TATAGCACCGCAGTTTCCTCGGCTGCAGCACCTCCGCCCTAGCTGAAACCCAGCCAATCAACAGCCGGCCCAGGTTAGTGTAACCTAATCCTAAGCCAAGTATAAACTTGTTTACACGTGTTACAAGAACAGTCGTCGTTTGACCGAGTCTGCCAGTTGCTTCTAGGATCGACTAGGCAAAGCACGAAACAGATTATTTTACTTTTGACGTTTGACGGAAAAGTTAGGAACTCCTAGGTTTGACAAAAAACACTTTAGTCAAAGGCCGACATTGAATTTTATCTAGGAATTCGCCCGAAGGCTTTGGTCAAACCTAGGATAAACCAGTCATTCCGCGAAGAGACTGTATATCAACCTTTTACTATGACATTTGATTAAATCTTAAACCTTCCGTATTATTTAGAAAATGGTTGTGTTTTGACTTAGGTTCTATTTACAGATACGTAGATATCTGAAGATTAAATATGAGTAACAATATTTTCACACTTGAAAGATTACTTATTAAAGTTTACATTATTTTCAAACTTTCAACAAAATATTGCATACCGAATTCAATTTTGTTCAGGTTCACTAATAAAATTTCTAAAATTCACCCAAAGCGTACCCAGGCTAGTAGTTAGCACATTCACGTGATTGGTGTCTGTGGCAACATTAAAAAATATATTTTTTAATTTTATAAATTGTATTTTGGTTGATTATAAAACTTTTTATGCAATACTTTCTGTCTAATATGAAGTGGATTCCAGATAAATAAAATCACCCAATATATACTATTATTAAATTAACACCTTTGATCTGTTTTGAAAAAGGCTGAACAGATTTTTCTGTTTACCTAAAAATGCAAATATATAAGCTCGTTTCTCATTTAAGTTTTGAGTTGGAAAGCTCGCTAATAATATTTACAAAAAATATATATCGTACGAAAGTCTATGACCGACGTCAAAAATTGTCTCTAATTAATATTTTGTAAAAAAACTCATTATAAATAGTTCGTGACTTTCTATTTTACCTACCTATTATACTATTTGATACAAACGCTTTACATAATATACTTAAAACAGTTTATTCATATTTTATATCATGTGTGTGTATATAATATTATTATAATATTCCCGCGCGTACCTACACGTTGAAGCGTGCTTAAATCCGATGGTAGGTAAGTGCTAACGGAAATTGTTCCCGTTGAAACTACACAACATAATAATAGTAAAAGCTTTTATAATGTGACTACAGGAATGAAAAATCAATTTTCTAGTTTAAAACAACGTATATAAGAGTGTAAATAGCAGAGTATATAGGAAACTGGGAGGAAATCGCAATGACTAACCACCACATATAAAGCCACATTATATATGGAGCGAGAATGTAAAATATACCTACATAGAATTTTCATCTTGGATTTACACGATGTTTCATTGGCAGTTATTGCAGATAGATCTGAAAATAAGGGTTACGAAAAAATGAAAGTAGCCTCATTCTTGATCTTGAAGAAAAGAAAAACATCATACATCATACGAGATCATCTTCCAAAAATTTGAACAGGAAACTTGTCTGTATAAAATAGACAATTTATGGTATGGGATAAAAGGGCTCGTTAAACTAAATCTGAATTTCGATGACCACGTAATATAACTTGAAATGCATGCATTTGACAGATGTAGAGCCTTTTTTAGTTCGATTCGAGTGACGTCACCGGGCACACATTCATAGCAATGTTTAACATTGCTGATTTTTGGTATAACGGGTGTAGTAAGGACGAGATATTTATCTGAGGCGTTCAAACTTAGTCCTCAAGGGTAGCAACTCATCTATGGGTTACTTCAGGTAAGTCTGAGGTTAATTGGAAAGTTCCATAAGCACTTAACATCATGTGAACTATAAGCTGGTTTGGTACTTCTTTATCATAAAAATACTTATTTATTATTTGTATTACTGCTCACAAAGTGTTTTCTTTGTTTCTTGCGCCCCAAATAGGGACCGAAAATTAACTTCATTCCATCAAGTAACACCACATAAAACTTTATTTATGTACTAAATAAATAGCGTAGGAGAAAGTTAAAACTGTAAGCGCCACTAAACTGGCTATAAACATAAGCGAAAAGCTCATTATTTGAATTACGGTACCTTAAGGATAAGAATTTTATATGGCTGAGATTGCTTACTTGAAATATGCAAATTATAAATAATATCCTTTTTTAAATGTCTGTAGTAATAACCCAATCACGGAGAATATAGATTTTTTTTATAATATTGAAGTGGCAAAGGAGCGCGCAGTCAACTTGATGGTAAGTGGTCACTGCCGTATTCGGTAACCTATTATCACTCCGTAAGATTATCTGAGGTTGGCCACAAATGCCCTGCTTCCTATCAGGACTCAGTTGGAATGCCTTGGATAAATATGTTTCCCTTACTGCACTGTTCAGACCAAAATACTTAGCACTGCTGATATTATTTAGAAATAATTGTTATGGTGCTGGCAATACCGTTTTCGAACCAAATAATACTCTACTACCTTCGGAATACATGTATATAATATGTTATTTATGATTATCTTAATTTTACCTAGCACCTAACACATGATAGCCATGATTAAAAAGTAACATAGCTGTGTACATATATGTCAATTATTCATAGATTTAAAATTAATGTATGCAATATTTTGTTGCATTCGGCCTTAAACATAATCCCTAACACCGCCTGCATATGCAAAACGGAATATTTGATTTGGTAACCGATGCGTGGTCGTATGCATGCTCATGCGAGCACGTAAGCCGATTAGTGCATTATATCTGCATCTGGGAATTATTCTAGCAAACGGGTACATTTCATTCAAACTTTGTTATGGGTACGCTGCTACATTTATATCCAACTAAATTTATCCCCGATTAAGCTTCCTTTGGGATAGGTTTATACAAATTCCAGCAAATACTTACAGATAAATACATAAATATGTATACAGGTTTAAGATATTTGTTGCCAGTCAATAATCAAAACTAACCTGGGGTTTATCAGATTTAACGCAGAAAGTCTTCTGCAGCAGATCTTTTGTACGGTCTTACATAAACTTCCGTCAAAATCAGTTCAGTAATTTCCAAGAATGCATTTCCTAACAAGCATCAAAGTTAGTATAGTAGTTTTGCTTGGAGTTGGTATATTTTCTTTGTATGATCTTAGAAAAAGAATTACATTTCACACATTCACAAAAACCTGCTTTGAATGTCAGTTTCAGTTATAAAACGATACTAATTAAAGACAAGAATGAACCAGTATGTACATCTAACATTACAATCACTAGTCTTATATGATGGTACTTATATGAGGATTTACGTAGTCCTCATATCCGTGATACGCGGTTTGCTGGCATGTGCTCGAGCAAGCGCACTTTCAGCCGGTTATTATATCCCGGATACCAATTGAACACGGTAGTAATAAATATACTGTGTTATAATATTTACTACTTATATGATGTTAGAAAACTGATCTTTAACGGAACATGATTCTATATTTCATAAGTAATTTCTTTAATAGAGAGGTACCACTTTTAAACTTATATATGTACATACGCTTAAAGATATATTTATTGTGAATAAATCCTAGTATTAAAAAAAATGTTTTATTACCTTTTACATTGGAATAATTAGGTTGTAGGTAGGTTAGGTTGTTTAGCAGTGATAGCCGAATGGTTGAAACTCGGTCTCTCAATCGGGAGTCCGAGGTTCGACCAAGCACCACTGATTTTTCTAAAATTATGTGCGTATTAGAAGTTAATTATCGCTGCTTTACGGTAAAGGAAAACATCGTGAGGAATCTTACACATCTGAGAGTTCTTAAAAGTTTTTAAAGGCGTGTGTCAACTGTAAGTCTACTAATTCGCACTTGGCCAGTGCGGTGGCATATGGCCTCAAACTCTCTGAATCTGAGAGAAGACCCGTGCCAGCAGAGACACAATTATGGGTTGACGGAACGAATTAGGGTTTTCTTCGCTTTGTCGCGAGCTTTAATCATTATCTGGGCATTCCTAATATAAATCGACTATTTTAGTCCTCGGAAGGAACAACATATCTATGAATGACTTAAGATAGAACCCCTATAAGAAATATATGTATGATAATAAACACAGATGTATATATGATAATTAATAAAAATAAACTACACTACAATTTATAGTAAGGCAATAAATTAATCTCGATTCTGTAGTAAAATATTTTTTATTAAAAATATTGCTTGAATAAGCTTTTATGAGATCGATTGGACGTATAGATGGACCCATTCAATTAATGTTAATATTTTATCGCAGGAAATGCTGAAAAAGATATAAACAACGTAAAACTGATTGAGCGGATAAAAGCACTGCATCTGAGTTAATTTTTGATGAGGATTTTCATTTAACGCTACAAACTTTAGCAAGACTTAAAAAGTTTTAAATCTACTTAAACCTTCACAACTTCGTGCAAAATGGTTAGAGATAGTAAACATTTAAACGTCCTTTTCTGAAATAAGATTTCGCAATAATGTAAGATAGATAGCACTTGATTGCAAAATCTAAAACATAGTACCTAAATGTACTGAGATTCACCAAGTAGTAAAACCAGTGTTTTTAGATCGGGTAGGTACCACCGCCGCACCTACTTCTAGCGTGAAGTAGCTTTTGCGTTCCGGTGGAAGGGTGTGTTTGCCAGCTCACTTGTATTTGAAGCTGCCCTTAGTCCTCGGGAGTAACAATGCATATGTTCTTCAGTTAAAACACCTGTTCCATATGAAGTTGCTTGAAGATGTCCAAGAGTGACAGTGAACACTTGCCATCAGGACGCGCGTTGCTACTTCAATCTGATTAAAAAAGATAGATATATAATTACAAATCTCGATTAACACATCTAAATAATATATATAAATTACATGTCGTTGTGGTTTTAATAACTAATCCAGAAGCCACAAATCGATTTTAATAAATTAATGCAAGTGTATGTGATCGGTTCTAGCTTGAACCATATTTCGAGCCCAAAAATATAACCAAAAAATGAAGAGAACTCTAAATTCGGTAACTAATTTTACAAGAGCATTCCCATAGACTTAGCAGGCAGTGTCAAAAATATTTCATATTCATCAAAATATACAAACACGAAGAAAAATGAATACATAGAACACATCAACAAAAGTGTTCAACAAAAGAACGAATCGAAAAAGACTGCGCGGAAATTCAATTTCGTCCAAATCTCACACCGGATAATCGGCTCAGCGCGACGCGTCGACGTGAAACGATCCCTACATGTTCCAGATTTTCACCTATTTCCTAGCTCCCAAAAAGTTCCAACTTGCTTCAAAAGAATTTCTTACTGTACGATTAATCTATTCTATTTATAGGTTTGAAACTGGACCCGAAATTCTATGTCTATGCAGTTCGTGTTGACTCTTTCTTACAAATCTGTTAACAATCTGTTTTCTGCTAGTTATTGTATATTTGCATGCAATTCGTTTTATTGTTCTTTGGCATTTCGTGTGTTTGTATGTTATTATGCATTTACACGCTAAAATTTATTTTTGTATACAGTAAATAAGGCGGCGGGACTTAATAACAATTTCATTTTTCTTGAACCATTACTTTATAATTACTACCACGTTAACATTGCCATTTATGATTTTTTATATTTCAGCTACTACGACATTTCATATTTATTAGATACGTATGTATTAAACTATTTTTGTAACACCTATATTAAAACAGTATCTATACAGAATATACAGAATACATATACAGAATACAGAATATACAGAATACAAACAGTATCTATATAGTATATACAGAATATGCCAATCGTTGCAATCATTTCCAAAAATAAGTTACTTAAATATCATTAAATCATATATTGGTGTAAATTAAAATTTCAAGATTTTATTACTTATGAAAAATTAAGTGTATTCTGATTTAGATACCGTATAAATTATTTTCTTTCAGAGTATGAAAGGAAAAAGAGTTATTTTTAGTATTGCGAGCGTATACTTATTGCGAGCGTATTCTGAAACAAGAGAAGAAAACTTATAATAAAAACTTAAATACTCAACTCCGACAATAAAAATCCGATGGATTTTTTAATTATAGTTAAGAATACTTTCGATCAAGTCACCTCAAAGTTTTAAAAAAAGGAAACTGAATAAAAATAAATTTGTCCGTTATAATTAAGTTAATAATCAACCCCTTTCCATATCGAATGTTAAACTACATCTTGTTATTTTTATCTATAATTTCCTGTTCACAATATAACGTTACATTACGATATACACGTAAACAACATAAGGAACATAAGAAAACAAACATGAAAAAGACTGCATCGAAATTGAATTCCGTCCAAATCTCACACTGGATAATCGGTCCAGAGTAGCGTCGACGTGAGTGAAATCTATACGTGTTTTGATTTGTCGATGTTTTCCAACTTCCAAATGGAACAGCTATTCGATTCGCTAAAATCGGGAATCTACGTTTCTGTATTTATGTTTTGCTAGGATTCGCCTGCACCCTCGTTTGTATGAACTGTCTTTGATTGAAATATGATAAACTAGCTATTTTCTTTATTGTATTTGATACTTAATAAATTGTTTTAACATGTTCTTCAGCATAACACATCATATAAATAATCATACCTATTTATCATTATTCATATTGTTTCATTTCATATGAATAGGCATTTCTCTTTAAGTATCATCGACATAGTGTAGTGAAAAGAATACATTGATAACTAATATAATATTAATAGTGCCAAAATACACAACAGAACCTCAATTAAAGATTTTCAATGGAAAACTATTGATTTACATAGAATAACATTACATACCCTTAAAATACATCAACAATGATTTATTAACTTATAGTTGAATAACATTAATAAAATTAGGTGGTATAATGTAAACACACATTCCAACATTAACATATGCCGTGCCGTTGACAGCGCTGTCCATTCGCGGCCAGCCGTACTTCCGCTCCACGGCCCAGTGAAGAGCAATTTCCTGCCAAGCTCTAACGTCGCTTCAATGCCGCAGTGTCCCATTTTATTTCTATTATTTTATAGTGAACTAAAACAAATAAAAAAACAGCATATTTTCAAACGATAGCACATTGAGTATCGTTCGACGGCTGAGTTACCATACTCACATATGTTTCAGCTAGATCTAAAACCTTCAAACATTTTTATCTGGTATACTAAATCAGTCTCTTTTAAGAGTATAGCTATGCTCCCCTGACAAGTTAGGTATCTTTAAAATTTGCTCCCTGTTGTATATACGTAACATATTTATTTTAAAAGAGAAAGGTTTATTACCCTCAAAGATCGTATTCGTCTAGACTGGACAGGCTCGAGACAAGGTCAATACAGGTGAGTTTGATGTATTGATTTTCCTGCTTTTAGAGTTTTCTTATAACAACCAAACATATTATAACAATGGTTTAAGTGATGAAACTATAAGCGTTAACTAAACGCGATTGAACTCAAGATATGGCTATTTCTACGTAGAAAAAAAGTGTAAAGCCCTGCTGTGTTCATATTTGAAAGTGGTCTCGTCTTATAAAAACTAATAAGAAACGGATTTGTGGACAGCCACAGATTAGCTTTAGTATTTATATGGAGTTTTTCATAAAGGTCTGTGTGACGATGGGTGACAGAGGTTAATAACCTTTAAGTGTACTGCATCAAATATTATTTAGGTAGATATATTTGCTTATCGCGTATTTCAAGCAACTAGAAACGATAGATAGATAGATGTATATGTACCTACTTTTTATGAACAATAAATTATTATTATTATTATTTTATTTTACATAGAAATAATGTAATATTTGATTACTCCACTATCATTTAAACAAACGAAACATATTTCGTAACAATCCAAAGAAGGAACGCTCAACATAAAAAGCTAAGATTCCGTTTAAATGTTAAATTTATTCTCGGAACAAAATCTCCTAGCATAAGTAAGACATTTAGGTAAGTAATTCGTTAAAAGCAAGGATAGCACCTAGTATTAGAGCATGAAAAATGGTGGAAAACCTCTACAATGCAAGTGGAACTGCGGATCGTGGCTGAGATATAATTTACGAACGCTCGCAAAATTTATAGCTTCTTGCTGCGACAGCGGATTCTATCTATACTAATAAATTAAACATAAGTCTGTCTGAAATTCCAAAATAACTGCAATATTCATTTCACACCATTTCACATATCTATACGTACAACAGTGAATTGTGAAAAAGCTTTTAAAGAACGATATATTCGTATTTGTATGTTCGAATCTGGGCCACAACTGAGTCAAATTGGACAGGATTTCTTGTAAAGACGTTTCATTTTATGAAGTAATACAGACAAATTTTATAAAAATTGAAAAAGTACAGAAAAGACAAGGAAGAAGCTCGTCTTTAATCAATCTTACAGTAGATTTATTGCTTGCAAGGGTTTCGACACGACGCCGACATCTCGCTCGAATCTGGCCTCAATAAAATTCATTAACTTAAAACAACATAATCCACGGCAGTAAAAAAATCTTGCAAAATAAATAATGAAAGCGATCTATGTAATCATTTTTCACTTTTTAAGTAATGACTTTGAAAGTAAAAAGTAGCAGTATTTGCTTAAAAGATTTTTATAACATTGCCAACTAAAAAAAATAATGACCAAAATTATATCAAGTAAATTATTTTAGTATTCTTTCCCGAAAATTTGTAGTTCTCAACAGAAATTATCGTGACATTTGTAAATTGAAATCGAGTTATATTAGACCTCAATTGAAGTCAAATTGAGGCTTACAAACGCAAATGAGTTTGGAAATGGCAATGAATCACAAAACATCGATGTTCGACATTGTCATAGAGTAGTTGGCGTCAGTCGCGAACACCTGACCGTTTTCAATTTTATTATTCATACTGTTAAAAAAATTAAGTGGTTTAATTTGAAAAGAATAAATAACTTAAGTGTACATTAAGTTGTTTATTATTTTGAGTTATTAAATTACCACATGAATGACAATTGACCTACTTTAAAATATTTTAATGACTTGTCACCAAACTGGTTGGACACACATAACATTCCGTGACTCCCAGCTAGGCTTAAACCTACATTGTCTAGGGCTGGATATCTACGTATTGGCATTTGTGTGTATCCATGATCCAGGAAATTTTAATATGTATTTTTTTAACACTCTAGTCTAATAAACAATCCTCCACAAATATGTAAAACAGGCTCATTCAACATACTTCTTGAAAAGTACTTACCCTACTTTTATTAAATACAAAAGATGTTAAATACAATTTTTATTTTGCTTTGTTGTATCACAAATACGATACAATTGTTATCTTTTGAGTAACTGTTCTGATTTCCTAGAAGCGAATTCTTTACTACGATTTTGTATAATGAAGTCGAAGAACTTCGTAAACCAAAATTGGGTTATTACCTCAATACCGTTCATGTCGAATTGGTGCCTAACATAGAAAATGGCAATAAATCACAAAACATCGACATTCGAAATTCTAATAGGGTCGAAGTTGGCACCGATCGCCGACACCTGACGGTAGCGGGTTTGTTATTTGTAACTAGCTTTGCCATTTGTCCGGTTTATGACCGGACAGTACGGTTTTCGTCTGTCCAGGTAGGGAAATTTTGGGAAAACTTAAAATTTACCGGTTTTGATCTGATACAATAATATCAGAAAAACTAAACTAATAAACCTGTTAAACTTACATTTTGGCTTTATCTATATATGTAAAAGAGAAAGCTGACTGATTAATGTGTCTAGAGATCGCACAGATAGCACAGCGGAAACAACTGAACATAAAATTTTGGCAATTTGGGGATAGATCCTTTATCGAATAAATGAGCAATTAAAATGGAATTTGTAAGTTCCATCCCTAAAATGTAAATAGAGAATGAAATTTGTATTACTATTTGTATTATAATTTAGACGTAGGAAATTGCGGGCAAATGCAGGTGAACAATATAAAAACTTATTTTCAGACTATTCTACGCCGTGTATGTAGTTTCCGGCCACCATGCATTGATTTTTTTGAAAAAACATAAAAAAATGGCGTCACTGGACGCCTGGCTGATGTGAAACATCGTGTTCGTACAAGAAATATGCAGAAAAGACAAAATTGTGTTGAAACTAAATATATAGCATAATGATAATTTTTCAATATGACATTTTTTTACAGAAAAATAATGAGCATTTATTTATTACATATTTATTTTCATTAAATACGAATAAGTAATATAAATTTCAAGTAAATATACCTATGGTATATATACAGTCTGTAGTGTGTACGGTGTGGCGAACTCGGCGTCACGGCAAGCCTCGCCACGTAACAATCAGGCTTACCGATAGATGTCGCACATCAAAACCGTCCGGTTTTTGTTATCAACCCATCTGGAAACCCTATTTGTAACCGTTCTTTCCGAGTATTCAAATCCTTCCAATAATGAGACGCAATGCGGCAGACGTGCCCAGGGGTGACTTGTGTTGTCCACTTCGATTATAAAATACAGGTAGATTCGAATAAATATAATTAGTTTCTATGTTTTTAATTTGTTTTTTTTCATACTACCGCGACATACATCCTCTTTAAATGTGTTTGACAGTATATCTGTCATACAAATCTAATCTAACTAACCTATCTTGAAGACCTTGCCCAATTAGGAGGCAATTTCACGTAAAAGTAAGGGATTTACCAAAGACTAAGCTAGTTTTAGCCCTAAAATATTTAAGTAATTGGGTGAAAAAGTTAAAAGCCTATATAATCTGTTGGAAACCTTTTAATATTCCAATAATTTAAAAATTACTTATACTATGTTATAAAAAGAGTAACTTGCACTAAGCTGATAGAATGATAAACAAACATTTTCTCTTAAAAGTGAATAAGTGAAAAATATATCACAGTTATTTTCATTTATACAGTAGTACATGAAACTGATTTTTAAATCAATGCATATTGATTAAAAGTTAAATTACTTTTAATAAAATAAATAAAATATCACTTATATCGGTGTTCTATCAAACTGCTTTCGAGTTGTACAGGTACTTTTAAAACTGAGCCTTGAATTACATTATTTAAAATAAAGAATATATTTATATTATATTCTTTTTTTATTTTTCACTGTGTACTTTATGTTACCCCTCTCTTATATAACTTTTCCCCTATTATCTACACACACTTCCCACTTTTTTATCCCTGTTTCCTCTTACCTATGTATTCCATGCATAGAATGTCTGGAAGAGATCGCTGCTTAGTGATAAAACCACCTATTGCATACGACGTATCTTTATTGTATGATATTGTTATTTTTGTTTATGATTATAGTGTGTAATAAAGAGTATTCTATTCTATTATCGTCTATTTTATTTTTAGGGAAACATACGATTTTTATAGTTGACATTCATATGGTTCACCACGCACGTTCACTCATGCGCTCTATTTACGACGATATTTGAAACCGCTCGTGAATAAACTATGAAGATTCCTTCAAAATCTCTTACTCGGGCAATCCCCTTCACTTGAAAGTCCTTACTAACTCAATGATATTCAAAAGTAATTCCTATAAAAAGTGTAATAAAGCCGTTAATAAAGTCATTTATTATTTAAAGCGATATCTTCGCGAAAGAAATGTTTTGTTAGATAATGTGTCGTCAAAATATGTTAGTACTGAGTACTAAATACATCGTAAAAGGAGTGATATCCTAATGATTTGAAATCAATCGTTTCTGCTGGTTTTCGAAATTTGAAGCCTAGGCAGGCCACTCATATGAAATAAGCTTTAACGGTTACACAAACCTCAAAGTTCTCTAAAAAAAGACATGTCAATAAAAGTCTGTGAACGCTACCGATCCTCCCTTGGACGGCATGGTGAATTATAGGCTGAGGTCTAAACCCTTTTCACTCCCAGAGAATACCCGTATCCATCAGTAGACAGAAATGAGTTCATCATGATAATTTAAAAGTTGAAATTGCTGTGTGTGTAAATGCCGTTAGTTTGTACTTGTACGTACATTGTGATAACAACACATGATTTGTATGCATGCGGCGAATCTCTGACATGTTCTAGGCCTGACAATGTCAGGATTAGCAGTAATCGCCGTGCTAACCTATGGGAATCCTTCCGGATGTGATTGCGGTTTCCTATACGTATGCATAATACGTAAGGTGTGTCATAGTTTACAATAGACTTTGTGCTTACGTATTTGATAGACATGTAAGATTTCAGATACGTGTTGTTGTAATGGTGATATTATTCCCACACATATGTATGTACAAACACAAACAGGGCCAAAAAGAACTCTTTTTCACTAATAATATTGGTAAACCAAAGCAGTTATAAATTATTTTCTAACTAATAACATACTTTTAGAAGTTGAAAACCCTAAACTTGGATAAATCAAGCTTTTTATAAATTATTCTTGTGTTTTTAGATATTTTGGTAATCATCAGATTGGTATATACGCACAGACTAATCCACATTATGCACTAACATGACATTCCAACGCAGCTTAAATTATATCTAAGCTAGACTTTATGACTTGTAGACTATATGAAAGTAAAAATGAATAATAAATGCATTTCTTTGTATTGCACTGATAAAAAAAATGGCGAACGCATCGCAGTTGAACGTTTTTAAGCATATACGAGTACATATATTATATGCAATTTTTTACCAAAATAATATTTATCGTCAGTACTGCTCCATTGACAAGTTGATGTTCTTTTCAAAATAATAAGTTATAAATCAAAAGAATAACAACGTAAATAATGCGACGTTCAATTGTAGAATGATACATCATATATTCAGCATGTGGAACTCCGGCATTCACCTGCATCGTTACTCATAAATTTAATATACATGCATTTGATTTCGAAGATATGCAATTTGAAAGTTGTCTGCACGCTACCGCATCCATAATGTAGGGAAATCATCGCACGAAAACTCTTTAACATAGTCAAATTTTCATCAAAATTCCACCTTACTCCGTGTTTAATTTTCTAAGGAGTTGACTGCATTATTTTACTTAGTTTATATTAGTTGCACCTAACAAACAAATATTCAGAAGTAAATTTTAACCTACTTTTAAGTGTCATATCGAAATGAAGCTTTGTACGTATATGTTGTTTGGACTTTGAATTATAGTACAATAGTTGGATGTTTTCGAGCTGATGTCATGATAGAGCCAAGTGATGGATGGTACAACTCTTACAGGGGCTACTAGTAAGCCCCTCAAGTTTGAGCAAATAGAATCCGTTTAAAATACGTTCTTTTCACCCTCAACTTCACTGGATGATAAGAACGTAATTTCATTTACTTTTAAACAGACATTTTTTAATATTACTATTAGCGTTGCCACTTATAATTTATCATTATTTTTTGTTAATTATTTATTATATTATATTAATTATTAGTACGTTTTTTTTTTAATTCAACACTGGCAGAATATTTAATACTAGTAAGTATGAAAAAAAATATAAAGAAAGAATAAGAAAAAACAAGTGAAGACTGTAACTTTCATACTTTCTAGAAATTGTTGCAAACTTATAAAAGTACATATGGGGTGATTAGTTTAGAAAATTTCAGTCAGTGAGTATCTCTACATTTTAAATATCCTAATAAATATATCCCTAAATATTATTTATTATAAATTTAATTCAAATTACATTTTCATTAGACCAGGATTTGTAGAGCGGTACCGGTGGACAGAAATTGGACTAATTTTGGATTCTGGAGTGTCGAATGTACATTCATTTAATATTCTAATCAGGGACTAATGCTCCCAGCCGTCCCACCTTATACAAATGTTTGCATTAGGCAACACTCACCGAATAAAAATGTGTATAATCCAATAAAACATTGATAATTATATTACATTAAATTATAATATTTTTTGGAAATCTTATTAGATTTGGATTTTTTTCTAGGCTGAATAAAACTCAAAACTTTTTTGTTTTGATGTGATACATACTAATGAGAGTGTGTACTGAATTATTTCGAGGGTAAAACTAACTGAAATTTTAACTAAAATACAACTCGAGCTAATAATCTTTGCGGCTAATAATCTTTTTGTCGTGTGTTCTAATCAACCGTCCGCTATTTTTGTCGAATTCTGACATTTTCTTCAGAACTCGCAAATAATAACTCTCTTATATTTATTTTATGATACCAAAGCGAACGCAATTACCTTCAAACAAACTCGATCTTTGAAGTTTTGCTAACGCTAAACATCAATTTAATCGAATTCTTTATGTAGCTACTTATTTTCCTTATTTTCTGGATATATTTAATTACTTTTACAAAATATACTGCAATGTAATATTACTTTGTAATATTACATTGCAGTATACATGCTTTATAATATTACTATACAATAATTAGGAAATCATGCTATAAATATAATGTATTTGAAAAAAAATACTATCCTTAATTGTCCAATTAATATACAACTTATTAATATTCAAATAAGCGGTAATCACTATTTATATGTAACACAAAAAATACTAACTTAATAGAAACAATACCCTCCCGAACCAAATTCAATTGTAACAGTAGAACAATTAAATTGTTCATTTCTTTTGGGATCCGCAATAAATTACTGGTTATCAAACGTAATTGCTGGGGAAATGAAATTCGTATTGAAGACGAATTTGGGAGTCGGCAATTAGACGGCGACTGAGGACAATTTGTCGAAGCTACGCCGTAGCACCGTAGCGTTTCATTTGTAACATACATACATACATAGAGAGTTAATGAACATATTACTTAATGCCATCACGATTAAACTGTTTAAGTGTTTTAATATCGCTGCTCAGATTGAACAATAACACAACACAAATTCTAATTTTACAGTAAAGCCAAGTAATAACCAAACAATGGTGTTTGTTTTTTTTAATATTTTTTTTCATAATATTGAAGTAGCAAACGAGCATGCAGTCTACCTGATGGTAAGCGGTTCCTACCGCCCATGGACATCTTTGATCAACCCTAGATAAGATCAAAGTCTTACGCTAGTTAGTTAAGCTGTAACGCCTCAGAGTCTAAAGCCTAAAGTATGTCTCCCTTACCACACCCTTCAAACCAGAACACAGCAGCCTTAACACTGCTGTTCTTAGGCAGAAATAAGTGTGGCGGTGGCGCTTCCGGAGTCGATTCACCTACCATAATAAGAAGACCGTTAACCATGGTATAGTTAGAGCACCTAGTAATAATTTAAATTCTACGCCCGTTTTTAGATAAAACTCAATCTTAAACTTAAAATTTATGAAATTTGAATTGTACTAAAGCAGCGATATTAATATGCTTTTAGTAAGAATATTAGTTTTAGTAGATTTGAGTAAAAAGTATTAATTACAATCTACTGTGTACATTTAGTTAAGAATATACTCACTCCTTCTGAAGACAAGTTCCCAACCCATCACAATCGGAGTCTCGGTCTATTAACAGTTCAGGGAAGACCAATTAGTATTAATATCATTATTTTTATACATACTTATGAAGTAACACAAATAAAGCGTAGCATTTATTAATTGCTAAAATTTAAGGATGTAAATTAAGTCCAGTACCAATTTACAAAGTTAGTATTTTTGAAAGTGAAATAATAATCATTTTACGCCTACGTTTTTTACTGAAAATGGAAGTTTACGATAATATTAAAACTACGGGACTCCAAAAGTGCTACGTTATAGTCATAACAGTCGTAGAGAAATATTTTTATTTAACTTCCAAACAAAATTCCCTATTGAGTGCCCAAATCTTGAAGGTCCCTCAGCATACATAACTCGCAAGCCTCCCGACCATAGAGATAAGACCTTCATAGACAGTATAGACTCATTCTTGGCGACTCATATCACTAAAATATATTTTCTACGTGACCTTTTTGTTATGGTCATATGTAACAAGTATGTTTGGCATTTACTAATACATACTGTTATCCTAGATGACTTGTAGTTAGGTAAAAAATTGTGTTATAATTATATGGATGATTGGATTTTGCATTTGGCAAAAATTTACGAATACAAAAACCTTATAGTGCTTAAAGAAGATAAATTAATGACGGAGTAACATGTTATCGATAAGCCTAAAAAATTTAAAACCATGCATTACCAATAGAAGTAAAAAGAATAATTTACGTTTGAGTTTTTTAAATGAAAGTAAAATATATTTTCTTAAATGATTACATCTGATATCTTTACCTCGTTGAGTTATATTTAGATGCTTACGCCGCTAAACAATGGCTGGCGTTGAGAGCCCGCGTCATCTCAAGTTCTCTGAGGATAACAGATAGGTTTACGTCTTCTGCAATGGGTCTTATCTTAAAAGCCCAATGAGCATGAAGCGCTTATGATTATAAATCTATTCTTGGTCGAATTGTATACTTTCATTTTTGAACGAATTTACACATTTTTAAATACTTTCTAAAATCGCGAATCCTTTGAATGTTTTGACGAAGTGAGTTTAACCCTTTAATTCGTTTGTAGTATAAAGAACACTGAGTACTGCTAAGACCAAGGCTGATTTATTAAGGTACATGTAAGTCCCATGTCACTTCGGTACTAAACGCATTTTTTTAAACGGCTAAACTAATTTTAATCATATTTAGTGATTGTAATAATTGATTCCAACTTAAAGGATTGAATTCATTTAGACTCGATATATGGCGCTTTCGTGATCATATTAATTTTGTAACACGAGAACGTCAGCTTGGATGCATTAACAGGTAATAAATAAATTAAATATCAAAAGATAAATTAAGAAAACATATTTAAAAAACATCATCTCTTATTAAGCTCAAAGTACGAGATAAATTAAAGGCTGGATAGAAAATGGTGTCGAATAACTTTCCCCTTAGTGCATTTACGGAGTTCGTCTCTCTATCTGCATACTTCCCAACTTTTAATTAACGCTAATGAGTATACGAGAGCGGTGTAATATCTCAAAAGGAACTTTTTCGTTCTATTATTATAACGTCAAAAGCATCCGGCGTTATGAAAAACCATCTAAAGTGTAATGCTAAATGAATGAAGACGAACGTACCTCAATTAAATATCAAAAGACTAAAAACTGGCTAGACAGATATTTTTTATTACTCGACCACGAGAAGTGTACTGAAGTTAGTACTTAGCCCCTGGCATAATTTTTCTGTATCAGCCTTCAGTTATTAAGATAATGGAAATAAATTCAATTTTTATTTTTTATTTTCCAAGACAATAAACTTATTATTTATTTTTCAAAAAAGCAGTAGCTGTTTGTCAAAAGACAGATAGATAAAAAGTTATGTCTACATAATTAAAATGAAAAATTCTCATTTACACAAAATAGAATTAGAGAGGCATATAAATTGAAAGTAAGTAGAACAAACACAAAGATTTCAACAGGGATTGGCTCTATGTATATTCAAATTAAATGTGTAAAAAGTAAGAGAAATTGACAGCTTAAACATGACTTACAAATTCCAGTGTGAATTCCGCAATGTGTTTTGATATTTAACTCAGCAGAACGTAACTTGCTGACAGAGGAATGTCTCGACGACGAAACTTTAGTGTCATTAGTGTTTCAGGGAAACTTCCGCGTAATTCCAGCTGTAAAGTTGAGCTTGGTACTCCCTGCACGTTCATTAAATTACCGAATTACATGAAGACGATCTTAAAGGTTCCTTCGCACATAATATCGCATGCCTCATGGGTTCAATGATACAATATAATACTGAAATATTGCAGTAGCTGTTTAAAGAATTATAAGAATCAGTTCATTAGCTTGCTCTTGTGATCTATGTATAATGATCCACGGAGACCGACAACTATCTTCATTAGATTGGCAAGAGAAGCTATAAGTGAAAAATATGACAAGTATTCTACGAGACAAAAAATAGGGACTTATATAAGAGCAAATAATGATCAGCCTCTCATTGATGGAAAAAATTAAGTGATTTTTCAAATAAATTGAAAATATGTACAAAATACCGAAGCCAAGTTCAATACAATTTTCAATATACTCTTAAATAAACGAATTTTCGCATTGAAAATATATTCAAAATATAAAGTAGTTATCAGCAAGTCATAAAATAATGAGTATTTATAATACAATTAACTTATAATTTGTAAAATGGTTACGAAATAACCTTGTTAAGCAAGTTTGGTTCATAATTATCGCTCCATATTATAGATCCCTCTACAACAGTATCATATTGCAAAAATAATTTGTGGTCATCAAATATTTATTATTATTTCAATGTTACAAACAAAAGCAACAGCGATTTTAAATAGTATAAATATGTAATAGTATCTATGATGTTTATTTTTTAAACATAAAATTAAGACATGTGCATGCATTTAACTCGTTAGTATTTGCCATTGACACCCATGGACATTAATAAAATCAACCCTAGATAAGATTAAGACGCTTAGCTAAAATCGCCGAAAAATCGTTGCTACCCCTGAAGTCTATTACAAAGCCTCGGAAAATATGTTACCACACCCTTCAGACCAGAATACGGCACGGCTTAACACTGCATGCATGTTATGAGGTAGAAATATTATGGCAGCGGTGCCTTAGACAACTACCAAAATAGATTCTAACAATTCAACCATAACTACAGAAATTTCATTCATCAGATTTCATCCAATAGGCGAGGCCGATATATTTACTACAAATTAAGAACAAATCCTAGTCGGCTTTTAGCGCTGAATATTTTTCCGTTTAAAGACGAGATACTAAATGAAATTCACCCCTAACGAAGCAAATTTAATGTATTGTGAAAGATAGAAACGCAAAGTACGTTATAATTAACGTAATCGCTTGTTATTCGACTCCTTTATTCTGAGCCATTCAACCATGAAGATCAAAGCGCTTTGGAAACAACGGCTAATGTAACAGCAACTTAATTATGAATACTGAAATACGGGAATAATTTTATGAAAAGAATATACGAACTAATTTCGTAGAATTTGGAAGAAATTTTTGTGATTTAATTGTGAAGGCACTGACACAGATTGTCTGTATTTATAATAGCACATTTAAGTGCTGCTGTGCTTCTGTGGTGTTGCTGTTTGATGTGGAAAATTGGAAATATAAGATACAAAAGTATCTTGTCAAAGCGGAAAGTGAATTCTCAAGTCTTAGGAGTAAGGATGGGTATAAACTACCACTTGCGAGAGCTTTGAAGGTAGTAGAACTCTTTGGGGTTCGACTCCGGGAGCACCACCGCCACACCTATTTCTGTCTAATAACAGTAGTATTATGTGCTGCTGTGTTCTAGTCTGAAGGGTGTAGTAAGGGAGACATACTTTTTCGAGGCATTACATCTTAGTCCTCAGGGGTAGCAACGCTCTGTGGCTGATCTTAGGTGAGACTTTGATCTTACTTAGGGTTGATACAGATATCCATGGGCGGCAGTGTCCACTCACCATCAGGTGGGCTGCATGCTCGTTTGCTACTTCTATACATAAAAAACTGGGTGAGGCCTATAGCGCACTCAACCACGCAGAGCCAGTGCGCCCTGACGAAAATATTATGATAGAAACCACTACCTTATGGGTAGCTACCTACAAATAAAGTTATCAGATAGAACAGTTATTGATTAATGTATCACTTTGCAATTTTCGTCTCCTAGAAGGTAAACAGACGAATAAATTAAGTATGTTTTCCTCTTCGTCGTCGTGTAAAAATCTATTAGCAAAGGAAGCACGACACTCATAAATATAGACATACGTTTCAGGCAAAAAGCTGTCGAAAGCACCCAGTGATTTCATTAATCAGATTGCCATTTTGAATAGTGAATATTTTCTTGGCGGGGTCCCAATTTTTCTTACCTAATATTACTTCTGGCCTATTGTTTTGTACGTTTCTTCTGTTCATGTAACATCTCGGTTTGTCAAGGTAAAGAACAGAACTTTTCTCTTTTTTCTGTTTGTAGGTAAAGTATTGTTACGTGACGTCTTTTGTTAGTTATGAATAAGACGCCCAAGTAAAGAAAGTAGGCGTTTTCCCAAGTTCATAAAGTTAGAGAAAATTGGCTTAATGTGCAATATAAAATACATTATAATGATGATCTATAACTGTCGTGTTTAGCTTTCGATTAGGAAATAAAATAAGGTTAGGTTTAAAGATCTTTATTCTCAAATAAGACTTTACAAGTCATTTCTATGAGAACAATCTAGCTTAATTAATAAAATAAATTGCTTTCTAATAACTAAACGATAGGTTTGTAAAGTTTACTAACATGACATATACTATTTAATTTACTTACTGGTAAATTATAGTAATAATCCCAAAAAACCGCAAAAAGACCTTCAACGTTTTTTTTATTATAGAAATGGTATACTACTATTTAATTTTCCTGATGAGATATGGTGGGAACTGCCGCTATGCCAGACAACAAAGATGAAATTCAGATTTTTTTAATATAGATGTAGCAAACAAGCATGCAGTCTACCCGATGGTAAGTGGCTACTGCCGCCCGTGAACATCTGTAATCAGCCGTTTCTTACCAGATAATCGTTTCTTACCTGAGGTTAGCCACAGATCCGTTGCTATCCCTGAGGCCTAATTTGGAACGCCCCAAATAAATACGTTGCTTTTGTCCAAAGTAGCTTGTCCGTATGCCACAGGCAACATAGGCGAACTTAATTTCGTTTTTCACAAAATAATTGATACAAATTCATTGTTCCATTTTTTTGAAAAGGTAAAAATCGAAGATGAACCAAAACACGCGCAAGCAAAGCAGATGTCAACAATTAACTGAACATTCAAAATGGCCGAACTTGTCAGCATAAGT